>BLKR01002872.1:0-85214 GCA_011170035.1 Teleogryllus occipitalis
AAGGACTGAGAGAGTGGCAGAGATCAGTCGGGAGACGAGTTACACCACGTGGTGGTGCATTTGCAGCGAAACATCCGGCGAGGGCTGTGGACAGTATTATTATGAGTAACGCGTCCATGAAGTCGACTGTGGGGATGGTGTGGATGAGAGCAGAACATCAATAATGCCCGGATGGAACTTGTGACGAGTGAATAACGGCCGAAGGCATGTGGTGACCCGAGCAGAACAAATCAAGCACCGAGAACAGCCGAGCGACACCGAACCCCGCCGGAGAGCCCCCCACCCCCCGCCGAGGCGCTCGTGGCTACCAGTGTCGCCGATCCAAGGGTCAGGTTTTTATGTTGAGCATTTTTTTAGGAAAATGGTAATTAGGGTAGCAGTGATTCATTAGCATTTAAGGCTGGAAAAGTGGAAAGAGACGCATTTTGTAATGAGTTTGAAATAAAGTATATTATGTTCTTTGAATTATAATTTGTATTTACAATGCATATGCACGAATACCCAGAGCCCATTCGGGAAAAAGATTACCTATCCGCATCTTATCTTAATATCACTGTTGTATCGGACAGAAAATAAGAGTCCATTACACACACACACACACACACACACACACACACACACACACACACATACATATATATATATATATATATATATATATATATATATATTATAATATATATATATATCATAATCACGTCTCGTTAATATTTACATTAAGGCCGTTTCTATTTATGTATTATTCCATTTGTTGGTACAAATGCTTAAAATTATTTTTGATGAGGTTTTCCAGAAACTCAAAAGATTTCTGTTAAAATTAGCTCAAATTTGAACATTTCCAGAAACGCTCAAAGGTCATTTTCTCAAGAACGGCTTCAAAAGTTTCGATGAAAATTTGTATTTATGGCCATGTTTTACTCTTTTACAATGTTCTTATACTCATATTTCAATTCTACTTTCAGGGGACCGAAAAAGTGAGACTATGTGAAAAAATGTTTTTTTTAAGGGGGCTAATCAATAGCAGCTGGGATGAGGGTGGTGCTATACCGATAATGCTAGCCTAGGTTAGAGAGATTAGCAAACTGATTAGTGCGAGTTAGTCTGTGCTGTTCTGTAGCACAACTCGTTCTCTGTTGATTTTGACTTTAAACAAGTATTCAATTATCTCGAAATTTCACATGTAGTTTAGAGAAATCATATAATGAATATAGTATTCGTTAGACAGAGAAACCCAACGGAGAAACTCGTAAAAAAGGCGGAATAGATAGAGAATATCAATATCTAAATTTGTGGGAATCGCATTGCAGACAATTCGGAATTTCCGAAGCAGAAGGCCGCGAACCGTATAGGGTGGGACGTATTCTTCATGGAGCTGAAAAAAGTACCAAATGAAGTAACACACCAGTGAGCAGATATTCTGTCCAACACTACATAAGTCCGCAGAACTAACGGCAATGCACTGACGCAGGAACTACAAAAGACCCTCACGCAGTCATACCGTCAAACAGAATTGGATATTATCGCGTGCTGTGAATAAGAGTTTCGATGAATTTAAGACCTTGGTTTCGAGTTGTGACTAGTCGCTTCGTTGGCGTTGATGCCACTCGGTGTCGTAACTTGTGGGAGCCCCAATCACACTCAACTTTCCTGGGCTGATCATGCATTTCATAAGAGAATCATCTCATTAATATATAATAAGCAGACAATAGGTGGCGGTTTTTGACATTTTATAACATATCACAAAATGTGTGTGTTAATGCTGCATAAGGAATTTCTGGCCAGTCCTGCATCAGGTACACAAAAAGAAGTTTGCAAACTATGACATAAAAAATATATTACTGCACCATGAACTATAATCGCGTATAACTTTTAATGATCGATCCGTAGTCCGTAAACTCAGGATGTCGCTGCCCTAAAGGGACGCGAGTTTTGTGGGGAAAGGTAGGATCCGGGTTGTGTGTCTTAAACAGTATTCTACAAAAGGAGCCGTTTTTGAACCTTTTACACGTTTGGACCTGTAGCTCTTCTGGAGGCTCCTGCCCTAAAGCATGAAGACTCTATTTCGAGAAGTAACTTGAAATCAATACAAATGGAAGAAATAGGCTCAGAAATAATATTCCACGATAAAAATAAAATTACTTTTTGATTTTCTGTAAAATTTAATCTCAACACTTAGCAGTATTTAAAATGTTTACCCGCGCACAACACCTAGCATAAAATTATGTAAAGCACAGATGAGGTGCTGACCGTTCGAAGACATGATCGAGTTCTTGTCAGATTTAAAAAGTGTGGAATGTACGTACGTGTCCAGTTAGTTATTGTGTTAACGTTTACTAGTTACTAGTTTACTTGCTACTTTACTCCGATTTAAAACATAGCTGCATTTCAAGGTCACGAGGTGAAAGGAGAGGGGTCATTATTATCCTTTCGGGAGCTCCAATATCAAAAATTTAAGTTCTAACCAAGCTCCCGATTGGATGACGCTCCTTCCAGCTCATGACCTTGAAGTGCAGTTACGTTTAAATCGGAATATAGAACTAGTTTACTACTTAGTAGGTACTAGATTCCTAATTGTACTACATTAGTGTACGCTGGTATAAATCCTCGAGTTAATTAAACATTTAAAAAATACAGTTGCCGAAGCAGTAATTGCACATTTTATTCGTGTGTTACCCGTGAAATGAGGGCACCCAGAGCAACTTGTGCCTTGTAACGCTCCCTAGTGAATCTCTCGTCAGGAACGTCTTGTGACGCAAAGAACACTTGACGAGGGAAGTTAGATATCTTTAAATGAATTGGGCTCGGGCTTGTTGCTCTCTTGAATTTCGTTAATTTACCTTCGAAAAGTGCAATAAATCTGAAACCGCGAGCGTGTTTCTGCTGTCAGTTTGCCAGGACCCTGTGCCAATATACCTCGACGCAACCCGGCCATGGATCGCCGCACACGCGCGATCGGATATTCGGCGTCGGGCTATTCGACAAACGAGCGCGTTCGCAGTATAAAAGTGCCGCTCACATTGATCGTCCATGCTCTTTCCGCTTTCGTGCGAAATGCGCGACGTGTGGCGAGACGGGACGCGCGGCGCAGTGCGGTGCGACGCCATGCAATGCCATGCGATGCGATGCTGGGAGGTGAGCGGCCGATTGCACCCGCGATTAAAGCATCGGAATTGAATAATCAAAGCAGCCAACCGATCCCCGTCATCTCACACTCCGACCCCTCCCCCGCTTGCCCCCTCCCCCGCTTGCCCCCGCCCCCGCCTGCCACCGCCGCCGCCTGCCCCGCCGCCGCCTGCCCCGCCCCCGCCTGCCACCGCCCCCGCCTGCCACCGCCGCCGCCTGCCCCGCCCCCGCCTGCCACCGCCACCGCCTGCCACCGCCGCCGCCTGCCCCGCCCCCGCCTGCCACCGCCCCCGCCTGCCACCACCGCCGCCTGCCCCGCCCCCGCCTGCCACCGCCCCCGCCTGGCCCCTGCCCCGCATGCTCCGCCACCGCCTACTCACGCCCCTTCCTTTCCCCGCTCCCTCCTGGCCCGCCTCCGCCAGCCCCCGCTCCTACCTGTCCCGCCCCTGCATTCCCCCGCTCCGACCTGCCCCGCCCCCGACTGCTTTGCTCCCGCCTGCCCCACCCCCGCCTGTTCCACACCTGCCCCGCACCCGCTTGGGCCCCGCATCCCGCCCCCGCCTTGCTCCGTTCAAACGGCTCACCCTTTCAACCACCTTGATCCGCCCCGTCTACCCCGCTCCTCCCAGCCATCTCCTGTTCCCCCTCCCCGCCCCGTTCAAACGACTCAGGCCGTTGACAGCGGCCGACTCTGCGCCGTGTCGCTCGTCGAGTTGGCAATATTGCAGCCTCTACTGAAAGGAAACGAAGTGAAACTTTTTGGGAAAAACTTCAGGTACGAAAAGGCTGAAAAAATGGCAGATGCAATATTGGAAATATATTTTTCAATTGATTTAGACGCAGATATGAAAATCAACGCGTAATGGATATAACTGTGAGTTCAGAGTGAAACTTTTAAGCATTAAATTATAGTTCGTTTTTCATTGAGGATCTCCATTTTTTTTAGTTTTCCTGGGTTCAAATTGCAAATACTGATTTGAGAACATATAATTTTGTAATTTAACTGTTTTTCTAAAATAATCATTGGAAATATCCTCTTACATTTTTTTCTGAATATGCATCTGATAAATTAGTCCATAAACAAAGGAGCTTTCGAAAATGCATTAAATTGATAGGTGGAATTTGTTTTGCAATTTCACAGTTTTACAGGTTTAGTCTCTCTGTTCAAATCTTGCATTCACGGTGTATCGTGATCACTGATGCGTGGCAGTCAATCACCGCTTTGATGCAGTTGATTCGGAGAAGGTCTTACAGTAAGAACTGTATTTCAATGAAACTTATATCGTCACGATCCTCTTAAGATACGACTCCCTAATAACAGATCTTACCTTTTATCGTCACAAATTCTTATCACTGCTACTTAATGTTAAGGGAAAAGAATCGAGGTGTAAATAGATAACAAAAGAGGCAATGCAAATTAATTGTGTAAATAATTATTTGTGTATGCTTGTCCTTCGCGTCTCTCCCTCTATAGTCTACCGTGCATTTGTGATTGTTTTCATGTTCCATTCAATAATTAATTTAATTTCGTTTAATTAAAATAGTATGCATTTGGTATCGTTGATATGTTATAATGAAATGATATCCTCGAGAATGTAATTTTCAACCACAGAGGTGATTAGTACTATTCATTTTACTTATTTGTTTTCAATTGTTTTTGAAAAATCCATTAACAATGATAATTTGTTTATCTTTCTGGATATAGAATTATCCAATTGTTTGATACGTTGTACATTTCGAAAAATAATTTATTAGGAATGAGTTAAATTTATTCCAATGTCTGTTTTATTTATTTATTTCATTCCGAACACTTCTTCGGATATTCCCTTTAAAAACTGTCGACGAAGAATGTCATGTCGGAGAAAACACAATGCGAAAAATATTTTGGCCACATACAAATATTGTTTAGGTATGTATATTTTGTGCTTTTCTCAAATGTCACATTGCATTAGAAGTTAACAAAAAATGAAATGGTATTGTGAAGAAGTCATGCATGGATTTCGTGCAGCTAGCATCATTCTTTACTGTTCAGTAACGAACGTGAGAAATGGAGAGTCCAGCTCAACCGAAAACAATGCATTGTATAACGACGGGTATCCCTGTCCTGCACTGAATGCACGTGCCTTACCGCCCTTCGTGTCCGTTTACGATTATTTGGCGTCTTCCTGACCCATTTCCCACCATTATGGCTCGTTTCCGCTCCGCGTGCGCACGTAACTCAAGAACTTCCGCGCCGAGGAAGCTGAAACCTCGTGTTTACCTTTTTCGACTGGATTCTCACGCCGCGTGCTACTCTCGAGCACATTCGTACTACGCGGCTTGTTCTTTCGCTGTTTCCCCTCAGCCACCTCCTCCACCTCAGCCGCCTCGTTCTCATTGGGAACGACCTCTGTTAACGGCTGCCGACTAGTTGGTCGCCGCTGCTTTATGGTTATTACCGCTAAGCAGGCTGGCTTGCAAGCCGAGCGCTTCTCGATACAGCGCGTCGTCTGCCTTCGACAACTCGTTCTCCTCTTTCGCATTGTGCACGCGATCTGGGAGAGTCGCAACTGTGTCGCTTTCTGCGAGACTTCTCTCGTGAGGGGACCGATTCTCTGAGAGTGCCGCGTAATGTCTTGCATGGGTTTATCCAATGGACCCGCTTCTGGAATCTGCCCGCGTTCGCACCGAGAGGAGAAGAAGCGCGAACAAGAAATGTAGGTCCGTGGCTGGCGCCCGGGGCGACTTCCCGGCAGCGCGTCTGCGCCTCGCCGGAAGAGAATAGGCTTTGTTTTCGAGAACAGTAGGTGCGCCTTCCTTCCCGTTCGTCTCCGTCAGGGTGTGACTTTGAAGTTAGGTGCTGCCCGTCCTTCTTGTAGATAAAATGGTCTGCTCTGAATGTACTCCGTTCTAATTTCTTCTCAGTCTTGCCAAACCTATTTCCTAAAAACTTGGTATTCGTTCCAGCTCATTTATTTTAGTTGCACTTATCCAAAACTGTTGGAAGATTAAGAAAAGTATTTTTCTATGAATTCCTCTTCTTCTGTATGTTTTGTGTATGACGTAGGTGACAGAAAATTAGGCCGAAGATCAATAAAAGGTCAATAGATGGAGGGACAAGTATTGGAAAAGGGGGAAATGGTTCTTTAAACGGAATTTTTTTTTTTTTTTTTGGATGCGAGGTCAACTATATAAACTATATAAACGTACTGTCCGAATTCTTGTGTCCTCACTTTCAATATCACAGTGTATACCGCGCACATTGCGCTCTGCGTTCTAAAGAATTTTGGAACTACTGTTGCCAACTTGGACATAAGCGCACGTCAGATGGATGGTTATACAGTTGGTTCTTTCGCTCTCGCTTCCTATTTTTACGATCTCCCACTTTATAACACCTTTCTCATTACAGTCGTCCTACATTCTAGTTTAATAGTACACCATTTACTTGATTAATTTCATTTGTTACAGTTCCGTAATATATCGCACTAGATCCTTTTGATTTCTCTTCCTTTCCCTCTCCCCCCCTCTCGCTCTCTGAAAAAATATCAGAGCGTTTGCTCGTTTTTTTCCTGATGTGCAGATGCAGGAGCGCTTTTGCAGAGGGCATTATATTTCCCTTCTTTCCTTCCATTCGCTGCGCGCTCCTCCCCAGCGCCGTGTGTGCGATTCTTTCATTCCGCCGCGCGGCGCTTCTCTCGCTCCGAGGCAGCGGTGGCGCTAGGGATGTGCGACCTCCGAAATGGGCGCAGACAGGCACGCGCCGTACGCCCGCTCTTCACCCGCTCCCCCGCCCCCCGCCCGCCCGTCGGCCCCCCCCCCCCACCCGCCCGCCCGCCCGCCCGCCCCCCTCTAACCCGCACATCCACCTATTCACCCACTCACTCACTCGCTCGCCCGCCAATCCACCCCGCCCGCTTGCGCACCCGCCCATCCGCCCGCTCGTACGCCCATTCGCCCGCCCACTCGCTCGCCCATCCGCCCGACGCTCGCCCACCCATCCGCCCGCTTGCCCGCCCATCCGCTCGCCCGCCCATTCGCCCGTCCATCCGCCCGCCAATTCGCTCAACCGCCCACCTACGCATCCCGTCCGCCCGTCCGCAGCCCACCTACTCACTCAACCACGCTTTGCCCGCCCAACCGCCCACAAACTCAACCAACCGCACACACAATTGTTCGCCTAACCGTCACCCATCTGCGTGCCCAACCGCCCAATCGCCCAATCGCCCGCGACGTATCCACCTGCCCACTCAGCCGCCCGTCCAGCGTTCGCCCTGTTTCCCTGCGCGAAGGGCGACGGAGGTTGAGGCCACCGATCCCCTTTTCCACGCTCGGCCATCGAGTGCTGGTGTTCCGCCGGGAGTGCGGCTTTCGTCACGGCCGCGTCCGTGGGCGAATGGAGGATCCACCTCAAGCGATAAATGAAACGTTGGCCACCACTGGGATACAGTTATTGTTACAAAATTTAAAATGCATACGAGAATAAATCGCATGTAAAATCAAAAACTGATAATAAACACTGTTCAATTGAATGCTCAGATAAACCGGTGATAAATGTCGGTCTATTCAACTAGATAAATCGTCGTTCTATTAAAATGGATAAAAAATCTTAGGCTATAAAATAAAGCTTGTGGTGAGCCCTTGTAAGTTTTATCTGTGGTATTGTTGAAACGTTAGGTAGAAAACTTCCTCATAAATTTTACTTCAAAAAATAATTTACAAAAGTAGAAACTAGCTATAAACAACGAAGTAAGTTCATATTTATTGTCGCAATACCCCGAACAGAAGAGATGGAATGGGACTATTTCAGTCTCTCATTTCATCTCACAGGTCTACGGTGACAGTGTGTTCCATTACTACGATATATCGATACGATTGGGGAAAACATGCCCCTTTTTAAAGTAGTAGTCTTTCATTTTCCGCAGATCGGGAGATCTTAGCTTTAAATCCCGATTGTGACTGATTTTAAAGGTTCAATGAACAACTGCGACTCAAAGCATAGAGGAGATTTCTAAACGTCGACGATTGGTAGTTTCTCATGATCAATTCGCAGCGGATTAAGAAATAATTCTCTGGCCAAAGCGACTCAGGACACAACGCGTCTTCCTCCTTCCGTTGTCCTCTTTCCTGTATCTCTGCGCAAGCGACCACAAAAACTCCCCTGCCGAAAAGACCTGCAAAGGCGCTTAACTGGGCCAGCAAAAGCAATGTCTGTCTACGGAAGAGTTGTAGAGAGCAAATCGATATTCCGTTGATGAAGTGGTGCAGAACCATGAGACTGGACTTGGCTTAACACCATCTTCAAGTACACTTTAAGAGATCTCCGAGAGTCGTTGGCACTTGAAAGAATAGTGGTTAAATTTAGATTAAAATATAACTTTTCTTAGTGTAAAGGGAATAGCGTGGATAACTATTAATTTGTCGCCTGAAAAAAAGAGTGTATCCTTGGAGAAATTACAGGACAGAAAAAGCACTTGATATTTTGTCGAACTGCAGAAGGAAGAAATGCCACACTAGAATTTAATGAAAGACAGAACCGCTCCTGCGAAGATCGCCTTAGCCCTTTGATACTCTCTGGTTTGCCAGACTTGCTGATAACGAGAAAAGCGATTTTCCCTGACACAATATCTGTAAAAAAGAGGGGGGGAAATGCGTCAATACGTTTTATCCACAGAGAGAATAATCGAGTTAAATATTGTGTGAGAATGAATAATGTATTATAATATAATATATTGTGATTTATGAAATACATAGAAACACACGGATGATTGAATATTTCGTACTAGGCCAAACGGGGTTGAACAATGTTGCAAGCAAAATGACTGGAGATAACGCAGGTAGAAGTGGTAAGTACATCTCTTTAGCCTCAGTCTTTATGAAAAAAGGCGACTTCTCTGCCCATTATCGCATTTTATTGCAAAATGAGAACCTTTTTCTTTATCCTGAAGCTCGTGAAGTATGCAGCTAGACTTTTTTCCATTTTTGGCAGGAGTAACATCTCTTTTTGTTCTTCATATCCTTTGTCTTTTGAAAACCCTTTCACCTACCACAAAGTATCCCTTGACAGTCTCCTTTTCATGATCCATTCCGGACATCCCCACGATTCTCTTTTCCCCACCTCGCGTGGCCACTTTCGTCTTTCGAATCTTCTTTCTCCCTTGATCCCGACACATTCATTTCCGCGCCCTCCGAACGGTGCGTTACACGATTCCGGCATCAGAGGGTGGTAACGGTCGCAAGCCGCGCGGTCGGGGAATCGATTATCGAAAAAACGTATGTGGCGGTCTCCAGCAGGATATAATCCTGCCACGGGATTCCTGTGTCACCCACACTTTTTTTTATCGAAAATTCACCAAAATGTCGTTTTTTAACAGTGATTGCTTTGAACATTTTACGAGACAATGTATTGAATTTATGTCGATTTTAGTTAAAATTTCTTAATGTTGTAAAAGTTTTGTTTTAATTTTGTAATCTTTTCAAATTACTTACCATGTTTTATGCGTACTAATATCTAGTTGTCGGCCTTTAAAAAACATAATTCTCTGGAAACGTCTATCGTTCTTATACATCATTGAATGTGCTATTTTAAATTTGTAAATGTAATACGAGAGAAATAGGCGACATCTGTTAAAATAGTTTCCTTTTCTTCCTTCTAACTTACTACTTGTGATGAATTTTTTAATATTTCCATGATTAACAAATGTGATAGCACGTGCCTGCCAGCAATAAAATAATTGAATGACTTCTAATTTACGCAACTTCGCAACAAATTCCAAATGTGTGTGTGGTCATAACACACACACACACATACACACACAAGCATATTCGTGCATAATTATCATTATTTTGTCATTGTGGAAAAATAATGCGGTCATTGTTTTGCAAACATGAAAGTAAAGAAATATAGAAGTTAATATTTTAACTTTTGTTCTGCCAAATTTGAACGTTGCTCCTACCGGGAACTGGAGGGACATTTCTGAAGCAAGAAACCGTCACCAGCCGAAATGAAATGTACGCTACTCTAACGGGAATTATTTTCCAAGCAAAGTATTTGGCATGCTCGGAAACATCAGACAATCTATCAATTATCTTTAATGGAAGTAATTTCCTATGTGGGTAACAGTAGTTTGGCCATATTTGCGTCCACATTCGTAGATTATGGAAAGGATTTATAATGCATTTGTTATCCCAAATCGATAGAGTTTGGAGAAAGTGTAAGTCATCTTATGCGGGCAATTGTAATTAAAGTAAAAAACAAACTGCTAAAACTGCGTCCCTTGAACCACATATATTTGGAGAATCATTGTAAAGAAGGAAAATGTTATTTTTGTTGTGTTTGATAGTGAAAATCAATTACTACGCACGTTAGTCTTCTTGTTGTTGAAATTTTCTTCATTTACAGAAAACATGGGATGAAAAAAGCACAGCAAAACTCTCTCTCTATCCCGACCACAAATGATTGATGCCTAGTTTCATTAATTCTCGCCCAGCGAAAGCGGCGTCCTTTATCCTGCACAGCAGTTGAGGAACGCCTCGGAAGCAAGCCTCAATTAAAAGCTCATCATTCGGTCCGGAGGGTGGCCCCTGGGGGATACCCTGTCGGTCCGAGTTGGACGGAGCGACGCTAGTTCGCGAATTTTCCCAGACTCTGGAACCTCGACCCCTCGGGTGAACCGTTTGCTGTGCGGATTTCGGATGGCACTTCCAGAGTTTCTTGTTGCCAGCGGCAAGCGATGTTGTAGAGAGTGAAGTTTTGGGCGTAAGAGTATTTGTGTAGTGCGTCTGTAAAATTCATGAGGTCTCAAAAGTTTTTCGGATTTGTCTCGGATTCGGACTTGTATGTAGGGACTTGTATACTAGGTTTAAGGAGTACAGAAAGGAACGGCAAATGGCATATAAGCATATGTTCTTGTATTACTTCATAAGAAGAAAACGTATTGTAATCGTGCATCGGAAATAGGCGATTTTTGGAGAGAAAAACTGTTAATGCCGGGCCCTGGTAACGGAAATGTGAATTTACTTGTGAACGTAACTTACTCCTGTATGTAATAAATTACTTTCTCTAACACGTGATGGCGGTCCGCTCGCGATTTTTCCTTACTCTTCCTTGTGGCTATCCTCACCTCTTACTTAAACACACGTGCATATACTACGCTATCATACATGCCGGGGGTCCAATAGAGATCATGTCTCGGCTGAGGCGGTTACCCGCTGGTGGTAGATACGTTGTTGAGGAAAACCCCGAAAGCCGATGGCTAAGTCGGCGCCGAATCCCGCCGTCCAGTGGGGGAAGATCATCACCGCCCGCAATAAAAACATGCACGACACTTACTGCTCTTTAATAGTAATGCTCTTTGCGGTTGTCGCGCCAAGAATTATCAATCAATCAATCAATAGAAAATGCGAGTAGTTTTCGCGTAATTTTGCGTAAAATATCGGCAATTTTTGAACAATTATTTTGTTAAAGAAGGCTCCAAATTGTGTCTTTAAATTTTCTCCTCGTATGTATCAAAGGCGATAAAAAAATATTGGTGCTGGGTTCGTTATCTCTGTGTTATCGAAATTGCAAAAAAATTAAAATTGCAAAAGTACAAAATCGAATATAGAGATTTTTCTTTAAAATAAAATCTGTTCTAAAAAATCTGAGCACTAAAAAAGATCTGGCACAATGTTTTGAAAAAAATAAAAGTTTCCTTCTTGGAGTTTATGCACTTTACAAAAAAACTTTTTTTTTCATATTGCAAACGTTGCAAGTAAATAATGTCCTGTTGTAGCACCAATGTATTTCCATAGCTTGACGCCAAACTGTTCTTCATATCTCGGCGAAATCAGTTTATGCGTTTTAATAATGAAATGTAATGTTTTTGATATGGGGCGAAAATGGTAACCAAAACGGTGTGTAAGTTAGCAAATGCCACCAAATAACCGCTAATTTTGTGTATGTTTTCAATCTCGCAGCCCTTGATAGTAAAAATCTTATATCACACATTTATCTGTTGAAGCATTTGTAGTGTAATTAACGGAATTTAGGAATTTTGAGGAATGGAAAAGCGACTTTAAAGTATCACTTAGTAATGGTTGTAGTGTGAAAAAAAGTCGATGAAAAGAAAAGAAAAAAAATTAGTAAAAACTTATGTTTATGGAGACATTTAAAATTAAGAAATAGAAGAACCTGAGGTGGAATTTTTTTGGAAACGATTCTTTTTAAATCGTGTAAAATATGAAATTTTTGGCCTCTTAATCACAAAATGGACTTTAAATCGTTAAGTTTCTTTTGTAGACATTTTGGAGTATAATGGGACCTAACGTGGAAGAAAAATATTCACACGTAAATAATTAAATACCTATTTTAATTTTGACTCTTAGCCAGCAAAATACAAAAGTCTTCATTGATTAGTGCGTATCATAATTTTTTCTTCAAACTTTCCGTTGTAGAGTGCTAAAAATGGCTCGTTTTTATCAAGGTCTTACTTCTCGCCTGAAACATTTTCTTGGCGGCATTTTTATTCTCCCTTTGATATCTACACAATATCAACCATTGCCACAACTTCTTGAGGTCGGAATGTCAGAAAATTAATGTTTTCTCTAACATCTATAAGTAACGGAAACTCCTTAGAAAAAGTTCTGACGGAATGGAAGATGAGAGTAAATTTGCTTTTAAGTTCTTTTTCATCGCCATCCAGCGCGAAGTTGTCTTTGAGTTCCCTTATTATTTTATTAAGGGTAAATAGAAGTGGCTTGCTTTGCGGAGAAAAAGTCGAAGTGCTGCCAGCACACGTCTACCATTGTTTCACGTCATTCACCAACGTGCCACGTGTCCGCCGCTCAGTGGGATGAACATGGGATGAACAACTATTAATAGTTAAATTGTTGGGAAGGGATTCTGAAACACAAGAAAGCGTGCGCAGATGATTTTCTCCCCCATACGTCACATACAGTTTTTGACTAAATAAATAAACATCAAATGCGCGCAATGGGTAGCAAAATATGCGAGCAACATATCAAAACTTATTAACTCCCAGTTCAAGCTATGTTTTCAAATGGTCATGTCTGAGACATTTGTATTTTTCATTTGATGTAAAATAATTTGCATGATGTCTTTCCTCTTCTTAAGAATACTGCATGAGGCGCCGCTGCAAAATATCTATTTTCATCATGTATATTTGTGAAGAGAAATGTGAAAATATCGTTGTTTTGTATTTATGCGTTGTTTTCAGAATGAATTGCTCAAACAAGTGATTCTCCTGTTTTTGCTATTTCTTTTTAGTATGATTTGCACAGTCCTTTTAGTTATTCATCAGTGCTTTTGTATCGTTCCATGAATTGCAAATGATTGCCTTTTTTTATGATTGCGCTTTGCGAAAGTTGCAAAAGGTTCTTCATAGAATTGTTCAGTGATTAGCTGAATCTCATATGGTACGATGGCTTCATTCATTGTCAAAAGTAAGCATTTTGATGTAACAATTTTTTCTGAAAAATGTCTTGTTTTTATTCAGTTCGTCATTGCGTTTTCTGTTACTTGCTTCATGTTTCCTTCTTTTCATCTTTTTTGCATGAGTTGATGTTCATAAAGAGTTAGTCGAGGTTAAAAAGGTATATTGTTCCTTACTTTTTTAAGAAGCTGTTAAATGAAGCAGCATTAAAAACATGGTTACCAGCATTTCTAATTTGTTTAAAAATTTTTTTATAGTCATAGTCTTTCCAGAAATCCATTACTCTCAATATTGGTTAGACTATTGGTTCTTATAATGCCTTTTTAAATTATTAAATAATAATGAACATCAACATTTTCTCCGTTCCAATTTTCCCTTAAACTGAATGTATTGGAGTCAGAATAAAATTTTGATGAGCCATTGAAATTAATTGGATTGCCAAAATCGTGTCAATCAGCTAACATTAAAAATCTCGATATATACACCTATTGCTGTATATTCATCAGCAATTTTCAGGAAATAATCAATTTTTGTTGCAATGTGTGCTTTTTAAAACATATTTTGGTATTATTACAGAATAATATCTGAGATCCATTACAATGCTGTGCTAAGTGATTATTTCCAGATGTGAAATAATTCCTGTCTTCGAAAATCGAAGGAGCAAAATTAGGAATAAAATCAATAAAACGTACCACTTCAATTCCTTTAATTGCTGACGCGCGCAATCGACTGCGCTGAATATCTCGAGCGAAACTGTGCGCAATTCCTTCTGTACTTTTCCTCTGTGCGCCGCTCACTGAACATATTTCTCTTAACCCCATCTCTAGAGAACTAAATGAATTGCTCATTCTACAAATACAGAAATGAAGGTTGAAGCTAGGAAGTATATGGTGTGTATCGGTGTTTTCTTCGCTCTATCGACTTCTTACATTGATGTATCAATATTTCTCATTCAAAAATTGAAGATCCACCATATCTTTGGTTTAGATCCTCAGGAAGAATTCAGCTGCTGACTGGAGGATAATTCTGGCGACCAGTTTGCTATGATCGACTGTTCAGTATGGTTTCTCCGATTAATACCAGGGGAATACCAGAGCAGTACCCTGTCAAACTAGCCATGGACCCCGCGCGATCTTTCCTTCTTCATCCTTGTTCCCTCGTCTTCTATTACACATACGTATACCTACATGCATTACATTACCATACATAGCGGGTAACCAGACAGTGTGAGTTAGCTCAGAGCCTGTCTCTGCAGGGATTCTATCCGGACGTCTTAGGATTAGTCCTGGCGGGGCGGATTTTTGACACTAGCTGTGTAGTGAGGTCGCACAACTACACATGTCAGGAGGCCAGTCGGGAGCTTAGAGCTTGTCCCGCTAGGCGAAGGTATCTGGAGGTGGAAATCTTCCGCAAGGTGGCATGTAGGTCAGCGCGGTATCTCACTATCTACTATGGTAGGATCTCCACAACCTCCCGACATAGAAACATTTATTACTCTTATGTGACTAATGCTCATAAAAGTGGACGTGCCAGGAAACAACCAGTCGGGAGCTTAGAAATCCTCCAGCTGGGTCGGGTCTTTATTGATTGATAATTCCTAGCGCCGCCAACTGCTTAGGTCATTATTCTCGTAAGTGTTGTGCATGTGTTTACTTCCAGAGGTGGGGTGATCTTCCCCAGCTGGATGGTGAGATCCCGCGCCTTTACCGTCGCCTAACGGGCTTTACCTCAACCAGGTACCAGCGGGGCACCACCTCAGCAGGGTCAAGCTGCAAGCTCCGGACTGGTCTCCCATTAAGTGGGGTGGATGTAAGTGTATATGTGTGTATTCAAGGGATAAGGATAGGATAAGGAATGAAAAGTAAATATTTCACGCGTTCGGGGGCCCGTTTATTAGGGCGCTACTCCGGCATTGGCCTGTTATTGATCGGAGAAAGCACGGAAAACCTCAGAGCCTCCGACCTCACCGATCAGAGCAGCCGGCCGCTAGAATTCTCCTCCAGACAGCGACAGAACTCGACCTAGAAATCTAGCTAGTGCCGAAATCCTGACACCGTCGGAACTCGAACTTAGGATCTCCCAGTCATACACATTGCAGTGATATCAGTTGATGCCCTGAGCCACCTCTCCCTTCCGGCTAGGTGGCTGTCTCTAGGAGAGAGGCGTGGATGGGGAGGGAAAATCGCAAGTGAACGTATAGGTAGTTGATAGTATGGGTTTGTGTCAGATACCACTTCCCACTTTCCTTATATCTAGGGGTGGATTTTTATGTCCTAAAATATCGCCGAAAATGATCAATAAATTGCTCTTAAAACTTTTTTAAAATGCCCTAAAAACAAAGAAAATTGACGTAAAAAGTTTAGTCAAAACCAGTTTGGATGAACAACTCTAAGCTGTTGGATGCGTGACTGATGTAATCGAGGCTTCTTCTATTCGTTCAAGTGAACTCAGCTTCCAAACTTTTGGTTTGGGCTGTTCTTTACCAGAAAATGTCTGTCTTTAGGTATTCACAAATCGGCTGAACCGCCAAAGGCCCTGACAGGCGTTACAGGAACATTAGATTACATACAATTGCTGACATTACAACTTCCGAGCGAAGAAATCGAATAGGCTACCAGAAAATGATATTAAAATTGATGAAATCAGCGAAAAATGTATTAAAAATTACGGGAAAAGGTAATAAATGACTTATTAGCCGAAGTCGATAAAAAAAATTAAAAAATGACCTATAAAAATGAGTTATTTTCTTTTGTCAAAACATATGAATTTCTATACTAAACGGCATTTTTCTAAAGTGAAAAGGAAAAAATGATATTTTATTAAAATCCACCAACTTCTCACATTCCACAGGAACGCCGCATCCTCCTAGGATACCATGCACTACATCTACGGGGCTAATGACGAACGCAGATGATTCGCCTGGACACACGAAATAATCAAACCAAGGAAGAAATGTCTTACAACGCACGTAGCAAGCTGGACGTCCCTTTATGCTTTTCCTGGGATTCAACGATTGTCTTTGGCACTTTGCGTTCAATCAGCTTAATTTTGTTCTGCTCACTTCACGTTCGTTTTAACATTTCAACATTCCTTGACTACTAGTCAGATGCTGTACGAGTAATTTTGACAAGAATATATTTCACTAAATGAAACAAAAAGTAGAAAATATTTAGAGCTGCTGATGCTGCCTGGCGACTGGACGAAGGACACCCACATTCCGAATATCACGTCGCCTGAAAGGGCGAGCAGATGTGAAAAGAAAAACGTGTATTATTTGCAAGTAAATAAATAATCCAGTCGTCGTAGTAATAAAATACAACTGCATCGCTATCGGGCGTATTTCATATCTCACGTCTCATAGAATTCTAACTCATTTTGTTGTTATTACCCGTACCAGTGACAATTCACAAATCATTGAAACGAGAGTTTAGTTCTCACTGTGTTCAATGAATACGTCCAGCATCAGGTACTCTCCGTATCGCGTCCAGATCCTGGCAGAGCCTCGACTTCGTCTTCGTGTCTGACTTCGACCAACATTTTGCATTCTTCTTCAGAACTGTACTGCTGCCATTTTTTTAGAAAGATTTCGCCTCCTCAGTATCCCTGGAATGGTTTGTTTATTTTTAACTTAGATTTACATCGTTTCTGCAACCGATTAAATTTTTGCAAATTAGGGAGGGCGAGTATCTTAATTAAACTATCTATAACCAAACTTAATGCTCTTATAACATTACAATTGTCGTTTGGGGGTTGTTATCACAAATTTCTTCTTTTTAAATTATTCAAAGTTCTGTATTTGCTTAGGTCTTCTTTTGACTTCTATTTCAATCAATCCCATTCATTCAATAAAAGATACAAACAAATGTCTCACTACACTCACAACACACTCACACTACACGTCACAATACTCTCACATTTTCTCTTCACCCAGGCGTTCATGGCGCCGCGACGTCTTCGCGTCTAGGCCACCACGTTGCGGTGGAGCGTTTCTCCACACTGCTGCCGCGTAGTTAGTGTGGTCGTTTGTTTAATGGGAGAATATGCGAGATGATCAAGGCAGTGACCAATAAGGCGGGGGCGGGTGGTGCGGGATTGGTGGAGAGTGATCACTGCGAGAGAGAGAGAGAGAGAGAGAGAGAGAGAGAGAGAGAGAGAGAGAGAGAGAGAGAGGTGAGTGGGATACATGGGAAGGGTGACAGTGGAAAGGGTGAAATTCTCAAGCAGGCATTGTGGCAAGTATCTAGCTAGGAAGCCGCCTGAGTGGCGGAGGGGCAACAGCCAATCATTGGAAGGGAAAGAGAGTTGTCATTGGTTGGCCGTGGGATGTGTCACCGGGAGGTGGAACCGTAGTGGCGAGGCATGAAAGCCAGTTTCCAGGTGGTGCTCAGGCGGAGAGAATCATCTCTATTTAATTTGATGGGCCTCCTCAATATTTCCAGGGCTTCTTTTACTCATGGTCACCAAAGGTTCTGATAGTCCGGGTCTTGCTAAAATCAATGATGTCATAAGAGTCGGCGGCGTGTAGAACCAAGATCGATTTGTGGGTGCGCTGTAGTATGTTTAGGCGTGCGCACATCTCGGCATTTTGTAGAGGATCCTGTCGGCCTTTCGCCTGACCACGCTCTCCCGTTTTTATTATGAGTGAGGAACAGCAGGCGGATGTTGGCTCTACTGAGTAGCCTGCCGATCCTGTCCGTGACACCTTCGATGTAAGGATGTGCTACGAGACGGACAGGAAGGCTCGTTCCGTGAGATAGGTGTCATTGCGTCGACTCTCTTCCAGGCGTGTTGCATGGTGAATTTCCTATAGCCATAACAAGGAAAGTCTAATTACCTTCTCTTTTTCCTTTTCGAGGCTGTTTGTGGTGGAGATGAAGGAGACTCGGTAAGTGCGGAGAGTACTCTCCGTTTCGTGACGGGCAGATGGGTGCAAATCCACATATTAGTAACGGTTCGTGTGGGTAAGCCTGCGGTACACCAATCGGTCTACGGAGTGCAGTCGGCCGACAGTGCTGTCGGGCCGTATGAAAAACTTAAGATATCGAAAAAGGGAAGCTGGCTTTGATGTTCAGTTCGATAGTTAAATGGCTGACGTTGATGTGAGAGAGGAAAACTTGCAGGGACGTCTTGGGCCAGATGACACGAGTGGCATTGACGTAGCAAAGCCAAAGTGTTTTAAAACGTTTTCCAGGGCTTGTTGTTCAAAGGCTCCCAGCAACAAGTTCGTCGATCTCAGCGAGTTTCGTGTCTCCACCGGGAGCGTTTTTTTATTTTTTAACTTGTCATTGAGGATGCTAGTTGATGGCACTCACTATAGGACAGAAAGGTACGTCAGGTTTATGGAGTTTAGGAATGCTATAAATGCAGGATGTGGGATTGTTATTCGCGAGCTAAATACATATTTTATCTTCATCGTTTATGGATGTCGATATCACTTTTTGCCTTACTTAACGAAGGGAATTGTCCAGTTTCTAGAGTATTTCTCCGTCACTGAGGATGTTGGTCAACTTGGCCTTGTATTCAGAGTTGTCCATGACTGCAGTAGCGTTGCCTTTATCAGGGGGAAGAATGAAGTCATCTCGTTGTTTCAGCTGTAGTAGAGTCAGTTTCTTCATGGGAGAGGTGAGATGTCCCAGGTAAGGATGCTTGTGTCCCGACTTATGTCTTCCGGTAGATCTTCAGGAAGACTTCGTACGCAGTGATATAATCAATGTAATTGAATTGTCATCAATGAAATTGATCCCTAGGACAGAACAGCTGTTTTGACCGTGTCAAAGCTTTCTTTGGTGAGTTTTACATCAATGATGCGCAAGACATGGGTCTCACGAAGAACATTTTCTCGTTGAAGATTCGTGAACTTGTATTTATGCTGGTTTCTGGCTACATCTTCAGACCACTCCGCGTTGTTGAATGAACCAATGCTAAGCGTGCTCCATTCCTCAGAGCGCAAGTATAGCTGCGGTTCAGATGCAAATTGTATAGTTAGTACTCTATACTCGCGAGTTCAGATCTAGTGTGATGGATATGCTCCTGCACTAGTTGTTCGTTCGTACGATGTAGGGCGGCCGAAGTCTTGCTATGCATCCAGTTCATTTCATGTAATTTTCCCATACCACATTGAGTTAACAAATATGTAGCGCTAAAAGTACGCAAGTATTTGTGGGTATGTAATTTTACGTAAAGCAATGGAATAATGCTTTATTTACATGCCAAACAGTCTTTGTTGTTTATTTTTCTTCTCTTATTTCGTTTTCTTTTATTATTACTGTTTTCTTCATTTTTTTCTTTTTTGTGTACGCGCTTCTCCCTGGGCGGTGCAGCCCCCCTCAGCAATCCAATACATCCTAATGATACAAAATAAAGTCCTCCGCACTGCTTTAGATGCCTCTTGGTACATTTCAAAAACACAAATTCACAAAAACCTGAAATTCCCTCCAGTCATCCAACACATCACCCGCCTCTCCGAAAGATTCTTCAACGAGCTTCATCATGTCCTTTTCCAACCCATATTCTCTCGAGGTAAAGACATTAACGGTCATTTTTACGGCATCCCTTCCAGAATCCCCTCTGATAAATCCCTCTCCCCGTAACTCATTTTCTATCTCCTCCACATCTTAAGCCCCTTGAATCCCATACATTTTACAAATCCTCAGCTGAAACTGCCTAAAGCGTTTCTCCCTAATTTCCCACCGAACAGCTCAGTGGGAACATCCTCCGTCTTTAATTTTTGTATTACTGTGAAAATCTGCACCGAATTGTAACGCATAAGTTCTGTAAAGTGGCTATTTACGCTATATCATAAAAATATATAATAATAAAACTAGTAGTGCTCCAACAGCACATACTTTCTCGCATAATTCTAAATTTGCGATTTTCGAAAATTCAGAACATTGAACGAAAATGCTACCCGCCGTTGTTTTAAACATCCCTTCGTCTACCTATGGAACTTTTTTTAAAAATTGGAGCGGTTTTTTTAATTGCCTATTTTTTGCGCCAAATTTTATGAAAACTACTCATATTTTCGGAAAATTGAACTTGAACTTATTTAGAGAGTTTTATTTAAGGATCAGATTTCATTAAGAAAAAATATTTATCTTCAATATTATAGATTTAGGAAGACGTCCAAAATAATTGCACTTTTGCAATTTTTAAAAAAATCTGAGATTTCAACAAACAGGTTATCTACACCATTCTCTTCAGCGGCCTGTTCGTTATCCGAAGACAAAGGTTGATTACAAAATTAGGTGCCATTTTTGAGAAAATTTTAAGATATATTGAGGCTTCATGTAAAGTACCCTCAAAAATCAAAATATCCGTTTGAAACTCCGAAAGCCTCGAGTTCATTCAGATTGAAGGTAGAATATCTATTTTGAAGAAAATAGGCTGAACGGATTAGGCGCTAGTGTTGACCACAGACGTTTTGTGGTCAATCGATTTCTCGGAAATCGATATCAAGGACCCAGAGAACATGGATTCTGGCTACACCAAATGTTAAAGGAATTTTTTTCTATATATAACAACAAGATTTTTCCGCTTTTTCGTTACCAGGGCCCAGCAATAAAAGCTTTTCTTCCGAAAATTCGTTTTTCGGCGCACGATTACATTTTTTTTTTTCTTCTTACGAAGTACCTTTGTAAGGGCGAGAATGATAAAACGCGCTTGTCTCAGTGCAGTGACCGATCCAGGGAGGGATATAGAGACCATGCCTCCCCCCCCAAAAAAAAAGACATCGGGGAAAACGATCGTTACCTTTTATATTTGTCAAAATTATTTATTTTTTTGTTAGAATTATATAATTATTTATTATTAGACATCGGATGTTTAGGCACTAAAAAATCGTCTTTTAGGCGCCTAAAAAGGCGCTGAAAATGTCAAGAATAAGGAGAAAAAAGGCACTGTCATAAGAGTCATAACAATAAATTGGAAAAATTGTATTTTTGTCTATATTATTTTGTAAACTTAAATGCACAAAACCAGTTCGTATATTTTAATGTAAAACTAGTTTACACTTTTACAACTCTTGTACATTTTATTCTTAATAGTTTCCATTAACCAGTAATATTTACATATTACCAGTAACTTTTCAAGGATCACAATTTCAAATTTGCGACGACTGGGAGACAAAATCAGTTTGAATGCGGAGAAGGATGTCTGAACGATGTGACTGGCATATATTTTAGCAATCCAACACTAACACCACTCAAACCTTCTGGGAAATTATATTTATTTCCACTTAAAATTTCGGTTCCCTCGGTGTATCGTCCATGTTCTCAGACCATGTATGGTATTTATGAAATAGGGAAACGGAGAAAAATCAGTTGGTATACTTTCGGAAATTCACTCGTAATTTTAAATTTCAAGACGTGAATTGAAGATTTCGTAATGAATGGTCACATTGGACCATCGCCAATTTTCCGATATCTTAGATTCCGATAAAATTGTATATAAATATAATAAAGGCAAAAAAAGTCCTAAAAAAGGTGTTTATGCCAAAAATAGGCATTTATTCTAAAATAAGCAAAAATAAGCATTATAAAACTTCGTCATATGTCATCATTTGTCGTGATTCGTGGACATATATTATCAGCCTTTGAATAAGTTCTCTAGAAAAAAATAGGCATTTCCCTAAACATCCGATGTCTATTTATTATATATTAAAAACAATATTGTTCAGTATTATATATACACTAAAATATTTACAATATAATAACAAATATGTACTACATTATCTAACAACAATGTATGATCGGCTGGACCCGCCCCTGTGCCGGTGACTTCGGAGCCGGGGCCCAGTGTGCGTGTGTGTCGTGTCGTCGCGTCGCCCGCGCGCAGCGGTGGGCGTGGCCCGGGCCGTGGGCGCGTGGGCACGGCCAGGGGCCCGCTCCGACGCCTTCGCAGTGGCCAAGGTGCGCGCAACGAAAAGAGAAGACGACGTGTGCTCTTGAGGCACTCCAAGGACACCCAAGGCGTCGGCTCAAGCATTTTGCCTCCATGTGACTGCACAGCGGACGAGCCCCTGTCGGCTGCAGGCTGCATTGCTAATTGCGAGTGTGAGGGGAGAAATCGATGGCAGTGTGTAGGTAAAGCGAAGTACAAAAATAGAAAGTAGTTGACATGGGCAGCACAGCACAGCATTTTTTTATTTATTCCCTCTAAGATTTCTCTTATTTCGTCGTCTAACTTCTCACATAAATATGTAATTTTGATTTATTTTTAGAGCTTACGATTCTTCGGTTACCTTCCTTTTTTAGTTCTTTTTCGATCGTATTTATAATCTTCGTTTACATTTTCGTTTACGTAGTATAGAGGAATCACGTTCGAAATTTTGGCCGAAAAACATGTTTTTGGAGTCCCTGGTGCCCCAAAAGTGTTATATGAAAATGTCCGTCAGTCTGCAGTCTGTGAGGCGTGATTTCTATTGTTTGTTTTTAAAGATTATGCTAGAGGTCAGCTCTATTCATATTTCTTAATATGATACTAGAGAGAACCCGTCAAAATTTGACGGTGAGATCTGAGATAAATTTAAAGTAGTGTACCCAGACTAATGTTCACAATATATTTTGCATTGTTTGGATCTTGAGGGTATAACAAAGATATTCTGTGATGAAGAGTTCCCAAAATTTTGAAGACGTATGGCCCATGACCAGATGGCAATGCAATATCAGCACATAAGATATAGCACTATTATACTGAAGGATATTATTTCTGAAGTTTTTTGACGTGTCATCATCTCCTATAAACAACTGTTTGATTTCTTCTGGCATATTGCTCGAAGGTATACTTATTTTCCCATTTAAGCAACACAGAGTAAATCGTTTGCAGAATTTCTCTCACATGGAAAGTACAAAGCAGAACAAAACACATTTCATAGACAATGACCCAATAGAAAACGAAATGACCACACTATCACGACACCTACGCTGACTTTCTCTTTCCCTGCGTTCAATTAATGTACGTTTGCGTCTTTTGGAGCGCGTGGACAACGATTCCGAATTCGACATAACCTGTAAACAACTTCACTAAAGTATTACATTCCATCAAAACCCACTGTGTGAATGTTCTCTACAAAATACACCACAGAAGCAAATACATGCAAACTGTCAACACCAAAATGCGAATTATTACACTGAAACAAAACCTTGACGAATTGTAAACAAATCTCAACAATCAAAACAAAACATCAAGCAGCGTGGACTCACATCTATGGACTCATGTATATCGATTTTGAAACTGCCACCCTTTGAAAGAAAACAATTGACTATTGATAAGCGTACTATTAAAGAATGATTTAATTAATTAATTTACACCGTAAATGTTGGTGAATCAACACAAACAATATCTGATAACACATCTAGGGATCATATTCTTTCATTCAAAAGAAAAAATACAATAATCGGTTCAGTAGAAGCTCTAAACGAAGCCATGGCAGAATACCTTATTTTTTTAAATATATAGATAACTATAATAACACAACGGGACAATTTCCACTCGCATCTGGCTTACGCAAGATAACACATTTACTGGATTTTATAGGAAACGTTTTAATTTTAGACCGATTTATTATAGGCCGGAATTTTAGGCTTTTTGAAATGTCCATTTAGCCCATTTTAGCTATTATTTTTTTAATCATGTTACAATGAGGCTGAAAAATAATTCCAATAACTAAAATTTAAATTTCTAACTCATTTTATTCTGCTTTACTCCTGAACTTAGAAAAATCCTTCTTGAAGAAACACATAAAATTTAAGAACTCTTTTTCCAGTTCTTAAATATTCCCTTGAAAATTAGCAACTGAACCAAAAAATAATTTTAAGATTCCCTGTTGGAATAAACGATCTGTAAAATCCTAAATTATCTAAAGTGTATGACTTACTGTTACAATCTCTCAATGCATACTTTTAAATCATAAAGGTTCCCGAAACGCACCAGAAAATCAGTGAGGCGTACTTCACGGATGCCACTGCTCTCGGTCTCCAAGGTAATTTCCCCAGATGTTTCTTCTCCTAGAAGCAATTTGTGTCTTTCATCACTGCGTAACAAGAATTACGTTGAAATTTCGAGAGCTTTGCCGAGAGCTCATCACCTACAGTCCCTAGAACTTTCTTCAGTGAAACACGTTTTTCGCTTCGTTTAATAGACGACATGCACTGCAAATTTGTTATCAGGAAATTAGTAATTAATCTCTTTAGAAGCAATAAAGTCAGCAACGTTAGATGGACAGTTCAGGTGACCATACAATTCCGATCAACCTAAAAGAATTTTCTTAAGCGAACTTTCCATGATTTAATAAATCCCGTTTTAGCCTTTTTTTAGAATCATAACTACTTTTAGCCTTTTTTAAAGATCTTTAGGATCCACGTTCTTGGCTTAGAAATGGCTGAAACGAACGATGAAGGACCGCTTAAGATAGGTTTCACTACTTCATGTACTAAATATGCTGTTACAATATTTGTTTGCGGTTTATATTCACTGTACGCAGAGAATTGCGTGGATACCACTAGTTACAGGCTACTTCGATGAACGCGAAAGGATTCTTGAAGGTGTGAAACCCTTCTTTTAATCACCGGGTAGTAATAACGAAGCTGAAAGAAGCTCACAGGTCTCGCAGTGTCGCTTCATTACTTCTTGCCTCAGTAGTAGAGGGATGATATAGTCATTTCTAAACCCCAGCTGACCTTTAATTCCGAAAAAGCACCCAATATCTGCAAGTTGAGTGTTGTTGCGAGTCGTTTCTTGAAAGTTCCTGTCCCTAATTCGCGGTTTGCGAATTCTCACGTAGCCTCTCAGTGTAGCCTTCCAGGCGATCATCAAGAAACGCCATTTGCGCAGCCAGCGACCCTGCATGTGACCCCAACGACGGGCCGTGCGCGCGGGTGGTCGGGGAGCGGTGGATCTGCACACGGGGGCGCTTTGGGGGCCGGGCGGACCCAGGGCGGCTCTGTGTGCATGTGCACGTGATTGTGCCTTCGTGCGTGCCTGTGGTCTCGTGTGTGTGTGTGTGTGTGTGTGAGTGGGAGGGGGAGGTGCGTGCATGCGTGCGCAGTGACGTCCTCGGGGACCGCGCCCACTAGAGTCGCCGTCCTCGCGCGGGGCGTGGAGGGGGGAGGGGTTCTGGTGCCGGCGGACGTGCGGGAGCGCGCTTCTCCTGTGGCGGCGGCGGCAGCGGAGGCGGCGGATGCGATGACAGTGGGGAGACCCCAGTGTCACAGTGCTTCTTTACGAAAGAAACTCCAGAGAAATGAAACAGTTACTCCAGAGAAAAGATGTCCGCCACTGCCCAATATTTAATATTTTAAGGGGCTATCTATCTCTTTAAGGTCGCTGAACGAAAGATCGTAAAATGATCGTTTCAAATTTCAGAACGTCTAATCCAGTGTAGACAAATGGAACATTTGAAAAATGCATTAAAATTAAACGACTAACGAAGATTTATGTCTCGTGGTAAAATTTGAACTAATGTAATAACAAGGGGGCGGATTTTGACGACCTAAAACACCGCCAAAAATCATCAATAAAATGCTTTAAAAATGCCCTGAAACCGAAGAAAAATGACGTAAAAAAGCTTATCAAAACCAGCTCATATGAACAACTCAAGCTGTTGGGTACGTTGCTGATGTAATAGAGGCTTCTTCCATTCGTTTGAGTGAACTCAACTTGCAAACTTTTGGTTTGGACTGTTCTTTGCCAGGAAATCTCTGTCTTCAGTTATGCCGAAATCAGCCGAACCAGCAATGGCGCTGATATACGTCACAAGAATTACATACCCACAACGGCTGCCAAAACAATTTCTGAGCGAACAAATAGAATAGGCTACTGAGTAATTCTGTGAAGAACATTTGTTGCATCTCGTCAATATTATTTGAAGCAAGTTCCATTAAAATTACATTAAAATAGATGAAATCAGCAAAAGATGCATTAAATAAAAAATGCGTAAAATCTATACTAAACGGCATTGATCTAGAGTGAAAAATGACATTTCATTAAAATTCGCCCCTGGTAAAAACGTTGCATTCATTCGTACTATATTCATTACGAAGATGCAATAAAAAATAATTACGGAACCCTCCGGAAAGTATTTTTTATTTCATTTGATTTAGAAATGATACTACTAATTTATATTTTTGCTTTATTTGAATTTATGATTTGGTGCAAATACGTTACAAAATAATGATTTACTAATAATAGTTTTTTTTAATCTTTAACATTGATGGCCTTCAACAAGATATTGACGCTTTAGACGATACAGTATAATATCGGTTTTCCATCTTAATAGAAGTGTATCAGGAATTTTCAGTCGGACTTTACGTACCTAGCCTGAGAAAAAGAAGCAAAGAAATGTAGAAGTTCGAATATTGGTTTAATGGGGAGTTATAGTTGACATTTACATAATTGAAATTATTGAAGGCGTTGTCATGGTCAACAATACTATTTATTTCAATAAGAGCAGCTTTCGATGGCTTAGCCATCATCATCAGTTTTCTGATACAAGAAAAGTTGGAATACCTTAAACGAATTTGGACATGTTTAAAATGTGTACCGTTATGATTTAGCAACCAGCTTTGCGTACTGCCTGAAAACCACATTGTAAAATCATTGTGGCAAAATACACCCAGTTAAGTAACTCGTAGGGGGAAACATGTTCAGTATTGCAACGTGGATCTTTGTCGGAAGGAACATGGATGGCTACGAGGATAGTATTCCGCCGGCCTGATATTTTCTTTAAAGGAATTTTTCAATTACTATATGAGGAACTTATTTTGATTTGTGAGCGTTGTTGATTTTTTTGTTATAATTCATATTTATTACGTTAACACTTGAGATGTCGAATAAGATTCGTTGCTGTAGAAAATTAGAAAAAAAATATCTATGAAAATGTGTAATCTGCATGGCTGGGGAGGAGGGTTGAAGCCCGTTCAGCCCAGCCCTATCTGGAGGATAGTCACTGCACATATTCAAATACTAAGAATAATGAGCATCAAAACGAAAATAATATAAATAAAATAATAATATTAATGCATTATTACTCTTAGACAGGGGCTCTATTTCATTTACACTTTATTTGTATGGGAAATGAAAAACCAGTTTTTGTACGTTACTTTAAGAGCAATGACATATCCAAAATTCCAACAGAAACATTTTCCTAAACCCTTCGAAGTGACACGTTCTTAGAGAATACGCTTCCCTATGAACAACCGAGGCAGATGCACTTAGTGGTATCTTTTAGCTACAAGTATGTTTGCATCCAATGAACCAGATCTCCATTATTTAAAAACTCAACAATGACCCAACTACGGATGACTTAATGGATCTGTCGGATGTGTAGTGCATTGGTGGGCTACAATCCTTTCCGATGATGTGGGCTGGGAGTTGTCGGCCCCCCTGCGCCCACCTACACGTCTGCTCGCGGGGTTTCTTCAGGCTCCTTCCAGCGCAGCACCGCCCCTGCCGCCAACAAGCTCCCAACTGATATCCAGTCTGTTGGGACGTCGTGGGAATACACAATAATCACAGACACGAGCTTCAATGATAAATATGTACAGGTTTATTCACAATATGTACAGTAATAATTTAAGTTACTCAGCTCTGGTAGATGTTTACTTCCCTGATCGCAGGAGCGATCCTTAAAAATGAATTGACTGACTTGTGGCCCGCGCCACTCCTCAGCGAGCCTCCCGCACACAGCAGACAGCTCCGGCGACCTCAGTCACCCGTGGATATAGTCCACAACGGCGTCCCAACACATGGGTTGCCGCACGAGCCTAGCTCGGCTCCGCACCGCCCTGGGCACAAGTTTTGTGCGTTCGCATGAGGGTTCCCACTCAGCTCAACAAACCCCACCCCCGCCCTCTGCGTTCGCTCTTATATAGCTACCACCCACGTGACCTGAAACGTCACTGGGTTTTGCATATGGCCCGCGCTAGTCGCTTTGCCAGGCATTTTTGGACATCCATTTCCATGGATTCCAAGAATTTGTCACGCGGCACGCGGCAAAAATGCGCTGTCCGCATTTTGGGCATCCCTTTCGCTAGCTC
This sequence comes from Teleogryllus occipitalis, assembly GCA_011170035.1. Taxonomy (NCBI): domain Eukaryota; kingdom Metazoa; phylum Arthropoda; class Insecta; order Orthoptera; family Gryllidae; genus Teleogryllus; species Teleogryllus occipitalis. The sequence goes on from BLKR01002872.1 coordinate 28,565, forward strand.
TTAGGATTTCTCAGAATACCTCGGCGTGTCACATCCTGCCTGGCCCCTGGCGTCTAATCCTTTGCCGTCGCACCTTTGTGGCGCCCCGGCGGTTGCTAGCTGTAGCCCTACAATACGTTACACTGTGTGGAACTGTAGAGTATGTAAGCGGGAGTGTGTGTATGTGTGTGTAACGTAGAATTGCCAACAATAATCATGTAAAAGGTAGAACACTCCATTAGGGAAAAAACAACACACACTCAACAACACATTTCTTTAAAAATATTTAATTTAGACTAACATCAGCTGTATTTCTTCTTTACGTTTGAGATTCAGTTAAAAAATTCGTTCACAAATTGCAGATGAAGATGGTCTGGGCGTCTGTTTCTTTTAGTCGTTAGACAGAGACACTATCATGCTTGTGTGTGTCAGCGCTCGGAAGAAAGGATATTCATGTTTTCTGTTCTAAATTAAACAATAAACGATACAACGTAGCAGTTGTTAGTAATGTAGTAAAATAAATAACAACAAATTTTAAAACAATAATAAAAGGAGGACATTTAAAATACAAAGAAGGACAATTCACGTCAAAAGAGGACTGTCCTTCCAAATGGAGAACGGTTGGTAACCCTAATGTAAGGAGAGAGGCCAAGAATGAGATAAGCAAGTTCGCGCGCTTTTGCAAGGATACTGCTCCGGCATTCGCCTTGTATGATCGAAAAGAAGCATAGAAAACTACCGTACAGAGCAACCAGAAAATCCACCGTTGTCGGAACTCGAAACCCTACGATCTTCCGGGCAATGATGCACGTGGTTGCTGCTCTGCAATTGCATCCGGGTTTACTCATTTCAACGTTCAATAACTCATAAAATAAATAAACAGTGAATTATACTTGGGTTTTTCTAACATGGCGGCTGAAGGTAGTATCTCCAAGATGGAATTCGACACGACTTACCAGTCCTGCTGCTAGAGTCGCTAGATCTGCAACACTGATTGATGCGGTCGCTATCTTGTGGCAGGACTGAGAATGACTCAAAAAGTCGTACTGAATTCCATCTTGGAGATACTACCCTCAGCCGCCACGTTAGAAACAAAACAAGTATAGCTTTTCCTCCTGCTTTGTGTTGCTGCGGGCCACTGTGCAGCGGCGACGCGGCGTTGCCAGGCGACGGGTAGGCCGGGAGGCTGCGCGGACTCGCCTGCCCCGCCCCGCCGTGCCTGGTGACGTGGCCTCGTCGCGCCGCGCTGTCCACGAGGCAGTGGAGGCGAAGGGGGAGGCGAGCCCGGAAGAACAGCAATAGTTGTTATTGAAGAATTAGGAGAGGAGGGGAATTGTTGTTTGGACGCGGGGCAATGCAGGGGGAAGTAGCAGTGAAAAACGACTGCTTGATGATGGCTATTCGAACGGGCCGTTAATAATAATGCTATACTTACTCTACTATAATAATCTCGGGGATCGTTTGTTATTCGTAGAACTGAACCGTTAATGGTTTGCATTAATTGAAGGGCTCAGTAGAACAAAGGGCTATACCACATAGACGTAGTTTTGAAGTAATGAGGGTTTTACCTGAACTTCCATCATATAACTCAATACATGTTTAAACTTTTAAACACAGTACACTTGCAAATAAGTGCATACTGTATTTTAATAACATATTCCATTGAAAGAATAATATTTGAAATTTTGTATAATTTTAATAACACAATTTTTTAAAAAGTGTGGGATAGCCCCTTGTTCTATTGATCCTTCGATTGTCGAACATACGGTTTATTTAAATCATCAGTTATTTTGGTTTTCGGATAACGTATCTAACGCTTGAGGCCTGTAATGTCAGATGTCTTTGGTTATCTACTGAAAATACTATGTTCAATTGACAGGACAACATGTGCCCGGCCGCTCAAGAGTTGTTGTAAGGTTTCTTTATAAAATGAAAATATTTTTATTCTGAAATTTTTGCCGTAAATTAATTTCAGTCCGACATAAAGGCTGATTTTTTAAAAATTTTATTCCTGGAAATGGTTTTGCTAATACTGTAAGAAGTCACCTTGAATTAAACTTGGAGAAAGAATGTCATTTTAATATATCAGTACATTCATAACACAGTTGTAGAATATATTGATTTTACTTTGTCAGTCTCCCGCCTGTCACTCGTACAGAAATCAGCATTGGCTGTAGAATAAATAGCAAACTAATAATTATTGTAATTCTCTAAATTATAATTCCGAGGGGGGAGAAAATATGATCGTATATGATTACTTAAAAATATAAATGATCAATGTTTAATGTACTTCTATACCTTTGTTGTATTAAATGTGTCAAATTGACTATATGAGCTCAATGACTGGCGTCTATATTGCATAAGTTTGGTAAAAGTACAATATTTGTGAAGGGCCGCACACTAGTAGGTCCGAGACAAGGCATCAGGAAATAGAGTAGAACGCTAGAAGTACATTACTTTTTACTTTCTCGCTACCACTACCATAAACTAAAGAGGTATAATTCTTTACTCTTTGCCGCTACAGTACGAAAAACGGGGAATTTTTCGGTAGAAAAACTCTTAATACAGGGCCCTGGCAAAGAAAAAGTACCAAATTTAGAAAAAAATCCTAAAATACGCGGTGTAGCCAGAATCCATGTTTTGTGGGTCCTTGATACCGAAAAATCGAATGACGACAAAGCGTCTGTAAGTCCGTCTATCCGTGTGTGAACAACGCTAGCGGTTAAACCGTTCCGGTGATTTTCTCCAAAACTGATATTTCCCAATTGATCTGGCTGATGTCACGGCCCCTTGAATTTGAAACCGATATTTTAATTTTTGGGGATACTTTACTTGAAGCCCCTGGGACTTTTTCAAAATTAAAAAGAAATGGCTCCATCGTTTTTGATTAAATTTTGTTGTTGGATTAGTGTGAAGGACGTTTGAGAAAATGGTACAGGTCTCATTTTCGTTAAATATCATCATATTTCGGAAATTCAAAACTTTTTCGGCGTCTTCCTACTACTACAATTTTGAAGATAAAACTTTTTTCTTAATAAAATGTGTTCATCAAAAACAGTTCTTCAAAAGTGGTCATGTTCAATATTTCGAATATATGAGTATTTTTTGCCTAAGTTTAGATGACACATAGGCGCTTTGAGAAACATTGTATACAATTTTCTCGGAAATGGATTCAAATTGTGTCTTTCATTTTTATCCACGTATGTAGCAAAGAACTGTAAGATAGTAGTCATGGTCCTATTTTCGGCGCAATTGCAAAAAAGTTCGGAATTGTAAAGTCGAATTTCGCGCGTTTCGTTTCAGGCGTTGGCAGGTCGCAAAATAGTAACACAGAGATTTCAAAATTCTTCCAAAACCCTGATGATTGGTCCTGATGATTGTATGATGTAGATAATATTTTTATAAAAGGCAATTGATTGAAGAAAGGTAAAAAAAATAACTTAGAAATAACAAACACACTTCTATACTTTAAGAAAATTTTATCGCTGATTGTGATATTAAAAAATTGAAAGCTCACTTCAAATATAATCATGGTAAACACGTTTGAAAGTATTCTTGCTGTTCTGTGTTATGTTCTGTAAATGCTGTAATATTTTGGTTTATTCATGTTCGTTTCATTTCTATTAGTGAGAAATGACTACTCTTCCTGTCAATGGAAATATATGCAGATAAGCACGAATTCGTTTGAGTTAGTCTTTTTCAAATCACAACTGACCTTTTAGGGCAGAAATTACAATATTTTAATATTACATACCTATTTTCAATCATACGAGAAAGTACGCGCTCATGTGATTCTTATAGTTTCTTAATAAAATGGGTTCATGAATAACATGTTCAAATCTGGTCATGTTCAATTTTTCGAAAATATGACAATTTTTGCTTAAATTGGAAAAGAAATTGAAATGGTAAACTCGAATTTCCAGCGCTTCTTTTGATGCGGTGTCAGTCTGTAAAAGTAATTTGAGATGCGCTTGGCGGCAGTTGGATATTCTGAAAATCCCTTCTCATTGTTTAACTTAATATTACCGTGTAATATGAATTTTTCTGTCGAAAATTCGCCGTTTTTTCGCGCCGCATTAAATAACTTTCATTCTAATGCGTAAGCGGTATCGAGAAATTAAAAATAGAATAAAACATTTTTTTAAAAATTAATAATTACTATTGGTATTTTTACTTCGTGTTAGAGTAATCTGGTTACCTGCCTCTGTCCGCCCGCCACTCACGATTTCATCTCTTTCGGTTCACTGTTCGTGGCTAATGAGATGTTTTTGGACGGGTCACGGACACCTGGTGTTTTTTTGAAGGGGTAGCTCCTAAAATTCCCTTTTTGAGTGTGGTTAACGGCATCTTGAGAGGTGATCAATCGCGTTCGGTTCCTCCCAAAACTCAAAACAGACTAATTGATCACCTGAGCCTTTTGAAATTTTCTGGAAGAAATCTAGAAACATGTTTAGGAAAGATCAATGCATGTACAGTAGTAAAACTGAATTACTGCACTGACTGTGCCCCATTAAGTAAATTCTTGGGACACGATTGTTAAGATTGACGCTAGTTAAATCTAATTATAAGTAATAATAAGCCCCAGATAATCGAAAAACTCTACGTTAGTAATATACATTTTCCATTTAATGACATTCAACATTCAAAATATTGCAGCAGTATCCATGAATATGACATCATTTTGAAATCAAGTAGCGCCCGACGAGCGGTCTTTCTGAGATCTCATGCGCTCCCAGTCTCATCATGTTACGCTCATAATCTCTTTTACACTTTTAATCTTTGGCCGCGGATTACTATGATTCAACGCAGAGCCTTCATTGTTTTCGCACGGCAACGAACCACCGGTGCTCTACTGTAGTGTGTCAGCCATCTGAATGGATGTGGTGGCTTACAGCGCAGGGGTCAGGCCGGTGAGAGCGGCGGTACGGCGCGGCGTCCAAGGGGAATACCAATTTTCTGCCTTCGTATGAAACTAGAGGCAATTTAATTTTATGAATTTCGCATGCTATTGAAAGTACACAAGTTCAGTCAATTCTTTGCGGCATTGAATGCGTTATTTAAAATGTTTGGGGACTTTATTTTCATTTGATGTTAGGTTTCTTGATTCAAAATGGTAATTGATGATTCCTTTGGATAAAATTGGCCGTTCTGAAAGAAAGTTTCTCTTTCTGTCGTTGACATTTCAAACAGCGCCGGCAGTCATCACAAGCGTCGTGAACGGCCGTGATGAATGTGTGTAAGATTTCGAGAAATAGTTATTATATGTGTTGTTTGTGGTTGCTGCCAACAAATCATATTACTCAGGGGAGCAAGAATCACTTACAGATCGTTTCATTATTGCAATATCAAGGAGAAAGTTTCGAAATAAAATAATTTTATTTCGTTATCATCACCACTAGTAGCAGCAATAACAGCAACGAAGATCATGAAATGAACAAATGTAAATAGGGTACAAACTGCAGCCCCTGTTGCGAAGAGCTAAAGTGCAATCACCGTGTTTTCGAAACTTAGCTCGGTTTTGTTTTGTATGAATTACGTTACCGGCAATTGATTCAATGCAAATCTGACACAAAAACTCTAGTGATCACTGGAAATCAAAGCCAGAACCATTTTCGCTGGAGGTGAACCTACCTGACACGGACACAAGGCATAATATTATGTAATACCTAATATTTGAATGTAGACTGTTATCAACATTTGTTTTAATTAATTTACATGAATTGCTAACGTATATATTAGTATTCTGAATTTTGGAAATTACATTTCCGTGTTTCTATTGAGCTACAACCGGCAGTGTGTTAAGGCACCAGCCACCAGTCATCGATACTTTGCATGCAACTCTCTGTGCCCGATGAGAGACGAGCCAGTCAACTGTATTGATTAAAATTTCTTTTTAATATGAATTTGCATAGCACAAATAAAACATTTTAACATGAAAGTACGTGCCGGAGGTGCCACAAAAGATTCATAAATATTGAAATTAGTAACATTCCAGTAAAGGGAATAAATGAACATTGTAATAATTTTCAAATATTCATATTTCTTGAAAAAAATAATGTTTTTGTCATTAACAGCATCAAAATTAATTTTGCAATTCTCAGAAATATGGAGAAAAACTGCGAAAAAAGCTTGTAAATTAATTACTTAATTCTGCTTTTCATTTGCCATAATGGATATTTGTTGTTGTAAATATGTAAGCTCTTTGTGTGCACTGAAGCTACTTAACCTAGTAGTGTATATAAATCTGTGGAAAGTATAAAATACGTCACTGCATCCGATATATATTTCTGAGTCATATTCTCCTTTACCTAGATCATTCTTATCCTTCGATACTCTCTGACTTTTTTTTGTCTTAGCATTAAGTACAATAGTGATATTTCAGAGCTCTCAAAATTATGTTAAGTTTATGTAGGATGATCAAGTTGTAAATTGTTTTGAAATCTATCATTTTATTCCTGCGGAAAGATGTGAGCGGTTATTGATATCAATGGATACACAATTTAAATTACATTCTCCATTTACATCTGAAATTTTGTCCGTCTGGCAAGAAGGCAAGACAGATGGACAGTATCCACGCTTGCAAACAGATTAAATGAAACGTGTCAAATAACTTATATTGCATCTGATTGACTTGTTTTTACAGAAACCCTAGAAGACCAATTTCAATTTGCTATATCATTTACACTATTCTGTGATTTTTAAATCTGTTCCTTAATTATTATTTCGCTAGTGATAACTTAAGACATTTCGTAGACAAAAAAGGGTAAGCGATAACAAAGCATACTAATTTTGGTATATACTTTCAGTCTTCTTCAGTAATTTTGTGTTTGAAACCTATATTAACAACACATCAATCACCGAATATTTGTGATCTTTCGGAGAGTGATTTTTTATTGAATGGGATTTTGAATATGTGAGAAATGCCCTTTATATAATAACTCCTCAGTTGATTGTATTTCGAAACATGACGAGAAATCTAGTTTTTAAATTTTCTGTTATGAAAAAAATTGAGTTTGATACTCGACGCCAATATATTGCTAAAATATTGCTCACTAGGAAATAAATTTCATTTTTCTATTTTAATATTTTATGTGGACTTTTGTTTGTCCGATCGTCAATGGACGGTTAGAATTCCAACCTTGCGGAGCTTGGGCGTTGAGCTTTGATGAAGGTATTTTGGAGTGGAATTTCATTTCTGAGTTATTGCAATACGTAACAGTGACTGAATAATGAAATGAGGGAGTGCGCTAACAACAAGCTTCACTTCAAATGAAGCTCACAGCCCATTAGTCGTGACGTACATCCCATTTAGCTATTGCCAATATCGGGGTATTAATCCATGTTGCTTACGCAAGTTGGAGCTCGCTCGTTTCGATGGAAATGCTGGACATGGTTTTCTTCAGTATTTCACTCTTCGAGTGGTTCTTTAGTTTATTCACATATTGCAAAAGTGAATTCTTATTACTATATTATGAAATAATGAATGTTATGTAATGATGCGCGAAAAAACGGCGAATTTTTAGGCAGAACAAAATTACTACTGGGCCCTGGAAACGAAAAAGTGGATAAATCCAGTTGATAAATTCTGAAAAGAAATTAACACAAATTTTAAAAATATCGGCGTCTTCCTACAACTAAAATATTTATGATAGGGATTTTTCCTTAATAAAACCTGTTCCTTAAAGATAATTTTGAAAAAAAGGCTATGTACAGTTTTTCGAAATTTTCAGTATTTTTCGCGTATTTTTGCATGAAATATAGACCATTTTAAATTTTTGTTTAAACATTTTTTTTCAAAACAGGCTCCATCATTGTTGATGAAATTTTGTTGGTGGATAGTCTGAAGGACGTTTAAAAGAATTGTGTAGGTCTTATGTTGGTTGAAAACCCTGATTTCCCGAAAATTGAAAACACAGAAAACTTTTTGTCGTATTCCTACAACTACATTTATGAAGAAACATTTTTCTAATTAATGAATTATGTTCATCAAAAACAGATCTTAAAATTCATGTTCATCATTCGTGTTGAATTTTTTGAAAATATGAGAATTTTTGTGTAATTTGGAGACACATAGTCGCCCGATCACAGTTTACTGTGCTTCGCGAATGAAGAAAGAATAGTGAAGTTAGACAATTGGATGCTACGTAAGTTAGAATTTGTGTATTATTTCATATTTCTTTGTTCGTTTTTTTTCGAGCTTTTGTTATAAGTTGTATAATTAATCTTTTAAAAATTATTTAAAATCTATTTCAAATTGCGTCCTTTAATTGAGTTAAATGTGAAAACGAATAGATGATTTCGCCTTGCTTAATAAGATGTGGGAATGGAAGTAATGCGTGTAAAAACCGAGTAATTTTGATGAATATAAAAATATTATATTTAATTATATTTTTCTATCCATTTTCATTTTCTTGCTAGCGGTATCAACAATGCTAATTTTGAAAAATGTATATCCCATACGAATAGTGATCATCGTTGCTTGAAACCCATTGTTGTAACGCCGCACTGACAAAAGAGGCGATAATGACTGCTGCCTTTTCTTTCGCGTTAGAATTCATAAACTAATAATTTTATTTACGGCTAAAATATGCTTCGTGCATCGTTGGTATATTTGTGTACAACGTGAATACATTGACTTCAATGGCAGAAAGCTGTTTTCGCGTAAGCATTTGAATTAAAAAAATATATGTATTTTCCACGCTTCGTTTGTTTAAAAATGTTTCAAATGGTGGATGAAGTGTAAGTTAGAAATTGTCATATTATAATATTACATAGCCATAAACAATATCGCGAGAATGTAGGTGCTGTTGTAGCACCACTAGTTTTTCTTTTATCATTTTATTTTACATAGCCCTTGTTTTCCGTTTTTGAATCAGCACTCTCCAACCTTCTATAGATACCATACTACGGCAGTCTTGGTATGAGTTGTTGCCCGTTATTTCTTATGTTATATTATTTCGGGCCAATAATCAGGATTTTTCCTATAATAGATCCAGCAAGAATCAAAAGAAGAAAAAAAACGTAAATAAGATTTTTTTTCGATGATCGACAAACATGGTCTCATCAGTTTCTCACAGTATTGTCTTTCTTTCCCGTACAGGTTGTCTTACTTTGCCCTTGTCTTTGCGAAATAAAATTTCTCCTCAATCATCTCCAACTGGCATTGCTTCCTGGTATTCTTAAAATCTATTTCCATCGTGTGCATATTTTTTAAAATAATCGAGCGGAAGAGTACATGCGATCCCAGTACTCGGCTCACGTCAAATGAAGATGCTATCAAATCTATACGTTTCGGATGGCATCCTCTCTATAGCTACGTTTACGTCCTTTATGGCGCGCACCTGCGCAAACGCAGCTATCTCTGTGCACCGCCGGGGGTAAGGACGTCCTCAACCCCTGTGCTGCCGCCGCCCCTAATTCCCGGTATCCATCACTGTCTGTCGGTCTGCGCGCGCGATCCAATTTCAGCGGTAACCATGGCACTGGCTTCGTTCGAGGGAGTCCCTCCCCGGCGGTCCGCTAGCCCAGGGAGAGGGGAGTTCTAGTTGCAGTTGCCGCCGCCACCAGCCCTGTTCACGCTGTTATCAGTAGAGACCGGATTCTTATTTTTATCTTTTTTGTCTTTCTACTAATCGCTTTCAAAATTTTAATCTTGGTGAATTGTCGCCGACTAACCGCAATATCCAATTTTTTCGTTACATATTTTTATATATTTGGTACTGTATTACATATTTTACATTTTAAGCTATTTTCACAATTTTTTTATTCTATTCATTTTCTTACATATTTTTATGTAAAGAACTATTTTCAAAAAAATTCAGCAATATTTCCTGTATTATTTCTTCGTGCTACTGCGTACTCTAATCGAAGTACGATACGTGAAGACGCGGTCGGATATTCTCACAGTGCTTCAGTTATTTCATTGGGGGAAGTGCGCGTCTGCAACATCATTTTCACATTAAGGTGTGAAAAGTATCGTTGACGCCATGTTTGGCGACCTTTAACCAGAATTTCCAAGAAACTTTGGCGATCATCGTCGTGTACCTCTTCGATGAGAATTGAGAATATTGCATGCTGCGGTGAGTGTTTGCTGGTCGTAGATATCGCCAGTTTTTACTACGATAGTTTCTATTGTTTCTAGTCTGGCTGCTAAACTACATTTCTGGATAACGATTTGTGAAGGTTTTACTACCGATGGGAAGGTTGCATGATGCAAGTGTGCATCAACTTGTGCTTTCCAAATGAATTTTAAAACGCTTGCATTGTTTTTAAAATTCATATAGCAACTTTTTTATAGACGTAAGTTCGAATTATGTAAATATGTTTTATAATTAGAGTATTTTAATATTATATATTATATCCGATTTGACATATTTATTACATATTCTTACTGTTTTTATTACATATTTATGTACATATTTTGACGTTTCATAGTGCATATTTTTCCGGTCTGTAGTTATCAGTGTCAGTGCCACTTCCCGGAAGGGGAAATCGTCAGCCGCGGAGGTTGGTGGAATCTGGGAACGACCACCCGGTCCCCAGTTTCTTGGAGGAACTCGTGAAGTTAGCGCCAAGGTGGGTACAGTGAGTAGACGGCGCTAAGCTCCTGGTTACTCGAGCTTGCCTGTGTAACCCACAAATTGGATCTCTATTAGAAATATCGGGGATCGGGCTTTAGTTTGGGCTTGGCCTCAAACTCGCTTACAGAGAAGTCTGAAGGTATTCTTTAAAATTAACCGGTCAAGTTGCTCGCATCTCCGGCTAAACTGCCGTCGTGAGTGACGTTTGTGCAGTGAGGGGACAATGTGGGTGCTCACCCAGTCAGGCTTTTGGCTTCGACGTGGCAGTGTCCGATACTCATGGGTATTGAGTAGGGCTTCCTCTCTGCGCATTGTGAGGTGCGCTTAATTTGGCTCCGGTGCCAGCCTGGAAATCTGAACTGGCAGGATGACCCTACCAGGTTTAATTGAGAAGAAGATCTGCGATGCTGCATGCCCGCGTAACGCAACACGTGAATAGCAAATATTTGGCGGGCTCTTCTACGGAGACTTGCTGTCGCATGACGTAAGCTGAGTTGTAAGCAGCGATGCACTGAGTGGAAGAATTCAGCAGGTACGCGCAAAATGAGAGCAGGCGGAAGAACATAATAAAATAGGGTATTTTAATTTATTTTAGCAAAAATTGAATCTGTTTCATTGTTTTTAATTATTTCCGAGTTCCTCGAAATGTAACAAAACCATTGAGAGCTCGCACATGGCTGTAGGCTGCTTAGATCTCTATTTCTGAGCGCATACAAAATTTACGTTTTCTAGCTTATTTTGAAAGAGCAACGAGTTGGATGTGCAAATGACTGAATTGCACTGAAGGTCTCTTTTTTTTAGAAAAATAAGCGTTTCTTGAAGGTCTTAGCATCATTGCTAGAAAGCAAAAGTATTCGTAATGTTCCAGTGAGGAAATATTGATATTTGATGGACATATTTGAAAAGAATGTGCGAGGCCGTTCTGGAATCGCTCGTTCGTTCATAAATTCCAAATGATTTTCAAATTATCTTCGCCTACGTTCAATCATATCTAGGTTATATAGTACATTTCACGAAGTTACGGTATGCCGTTCTGGCGAAATAAAATACCTAGGTCGTTTTTAAAACGATTTTTTAATGGAAAACAATCGAAGTATGTTGTAAACATCTAACCCATATGAGACTGCTTTTCATGCATGAGAAAATTCTGATATCAGCAAATTTTAACACTTTGTTTTCATGGAGAAATGAGTTCAATATGACTCAGGAACGCAAGGACGTCCTCTTCGCAAACGAGTTCTCACGCCAATTATCTAGATGCGGAGCACCTCCTTGACTTTCGAATTTCGGGAAAATCCGGTAGTTTTCAGTCTCACGGGCGATGGACCGGCCGCATTTGTAACAGTTTGTGGCCGTTCAAAAGTTGAAGGAGCAGTTCTTTCATGAATCTGGTGAAGTGGAAAGGGATATGTCTACCTGATTAGTTATGCGAGATGTTTTTCACGTCTTTTTTCAGTCTCTGGAGCGGGAGAAACTTTTAAAGGATTATCTTGATCACAGCACTGAATGCCGGTTTGCAGTCACGACGAAATGTTCATCGCAATCAGTATAAATGTTTGGAAAATGGGTTTACAATATGTGATTCATTGAAGTTTATGTTTTGCATGCAGAAATCTAATTTGAAAAGTTTAAATCAGTTTTAAATTGAGTTATTTAATACATAAGGAATATTATATATCAAGTTTTATATCAGCCTCTTTGGTATTCAGCTGCCATCAGTTTCATTTTGAATCGGTTCTAATAATGTTGATTCACTGAAAGGGCAAAACTTCTGTCTTGAACTACATGTTTTGTGATCACCGTCGTGTTCCAGCAATTTAAAATTGAATGTGTTATTCATATCGTGTCGTTTTCCAGTGATGCTAGAATTATTTTTTCTGTGGGGATGGGATGGGGGCTATAGGTGTAGTATTCAACCGACATGTTTTCTTATTAAAATGTAATTTATGATGAATTTAAAATTCATTTTTATTTTTCGATTTATAATTATTCATAACGTATTCGATTTAGATTTTGAATGACTGCTATAGAAAATCGTCCTCTAGGGAGGAGGGGTTGCAGTCCTACAAGCTCCATCCACTCCATCCCCACTCACACACACACACACACACACACACACACACACACACACACACACACAGACACACAATGAGCCTAAGTGTGTGTCACCAGTATCATAGACCATTACATATGCACCAGTATCGAAGAATATGAGATTGAGATCTTGTGTGCGCGCGTTAATCCTATCAGTTAGGCAACATCAAAGAAACATTATCCGATCAGACGAACTTGTCGCTTGTAAACTTGGAAAGTTTAGAAGACACGAATGTGATCTGGTAAAAAAGTTGACCGAAATGAATTTTTCCGGATTTTCATTCTTTGATGACTTAAAAGAAAAGATATTCTATGCTATCAAATTGGACATCATCGCCGCTTATTTAGTCATTCAATAGAAAAAACAATTAATAAAAGAACAAAGTTTTCGATAATACGGGGTGTATATTTTAAAACATTTTTAAGGTTATTTGTAAGAGTTCATGCAGCTATTCATGCGTAAAAATACCATAAATTATGTAAATAAATGTATTTTCTGTTGATACAATAAAAACACCGAAAATAAACCAGACTTGCGTAAAGAAATAAAACTACCATCTGGTGCGAAGTGCCAACTAACCTCGGTCTTCTCTGTTAAAATAAATTAGTACTTACATTTAATGATAACCTACGCACACAACATCAACTGCATTAACATTTATTATCAACACTATATTTGAGTATTCTCGGGATTAACTGCAACAGAAAATTTTTAATTCATTTCTTGACTCGTCCTTTTTCAACGTTCTAGCCGAAATTTCTCTGTGGGTGAATTTTAATGTGGGCAACAAACCCAGGGGCGGCGTTACTTCATTTCCTTGCCTAGAGAGTAGCGTTTCGGTCCGATCTCCAGCTGGTGTGAAGAGAGCATTGTTGGTGCAATTACCTTTCGTTTGGTCGACCTTCTTCGCCATCGCCTCCCCCCGGCCGTAGCGCATTCAGCGCGAGCGCTCCATTTCGCCCTCGTGCCATTCAGGTCCTTGCCATTGTGGCTTCACAACCGTGGAAGAATTTCGAGCCTCCCTCGCATCCTCGCCACCCGCCGTCTCTGTGCCGTCGAAGGGGAAGACTGGTGTGATACTGGCGAGCACCTGCTCCATCGCTTCAAATTCTCCAACGTAACTGGTATTGTCTTCGTTGTCGATTACATAAAAAACGGCGCTGTCATTGTTGAACCTAAAAGTGAATTTCCAACGACGAAATTTCTTGTGATTTTAACACTGTATTTACGAAATGTATTTTTGTAGTATTGTGAAATTGAGGGTTTGTCTCGTCTTAGTCATGATTGAATTTCTTTCATCTTTTAAGATCTCTCGGTATCCGAGTTAGTCACTATATATGAATTATTTGTTTGTAGACAGTTAAAGACAGCATCATTAATAGATATTTCATCGCCTAATGATAGTTCTCATGTGACAAAATCTTCAACTTAGGTTTTTCAGTCCTGGGCCTTGTATTTAAAAATCTCAGTAACTACAATGCTTGTATAAAAAGTTTCTCCAGTTCCTTCTATCTCTTCTTTTCCTCCATTGATTTCGAAAAATGTAGAGGTGAAATTGGGCGTCTCCAGATCCTAATTTAATGGTGCTTGAGCACAAACAAGGAAGCTTCTGTAGCCGAGAAAGACATTTTCTGGCAGATGGTTATGCTTTACATGGATTATAAGCACGAAAATCATCCTACTTCTTGAGGCGTAATCGCGGATCTGAAATCGGTGGGAAACAGTCGGATGGAAGAAAGAGATGAGGGAGGAGAATTTTCCTTATTGGATTGTTTGCCAGAAATGTAATGCAAATAAAGGGAGAAAATGACAAATCAGATCTTGAATTTAGAAAAATGAAATATGAGGATGAAATTATCACTAGTGTTCAATCTCTTACATGCCTTGTATACGAAACGTAGAATAGAAAATAAACAAAGTGAAAAACGGGAAACGAAAAAATTATCGTAGAATAATCGTAGAATGACGGAACAGTTCATCGTCTGCGTAACCAGAAACCTGTCACAACACCATTACCCGCGCCATTGTTCAATTCTAGGAAAGAGCAGTTTCGAGTACCGTCGGGATTCGAGATTCGGGATTCGAAGAGAACTGAACCCACTCTTGGGATTCGAGGGAAATTGTACTCACTACCCGGGATTCGAGGGAAACTGTAGCCACCACTCGGGATTCGAGGGAAACTTTAGCTACCATTCGGGATTCGAGGAGAACTGCATCCACCACTCATAATTCGAGAGGCACTGTACCCACCATTCGGGATTCGAGAGAAACTGTACCCGCTACTCGGATTCGAGGGAAACTGTACCCACTAAACGCATTCGAGGGGAACTGCACCCACTACACGGAATTCCAGGGGAAGCCGCTCGCTATGGTCCGAATGCTGCATGCCCAGCGCCGCCGCGCCACGCCTTCTAGAGAGGAGCAGGCTCTCCGGTGCGGCGCGGCGCGGCGCGGCGGGGTCCGCGGTCGCGAAGACACTGCCTGGCAGCAGCGCAGCGGCGCAGGCGGTACGGCTCAGCTCGGCGCGGGAAGCGGTCCTGCGGTGGCGGTGGTGGGAGTGGCGGGGATCGCGGGCGGGGGCGGCCGGGTGGGAGGCCGCGTGGAGTACCTGCTGCGATGAGGCCGTCGCCGCTGCAGTGCCGCGCCGGCCGCCACGACGCGTGTGCGAGAGACGGGACGGGCAACGCGCCCAACGCAGTGTTTGTGACCGCGGTGCTTGCACTGGATTCGCCTTTGACTCGCTGAGTCTTCTTCGCTCCGCCTCCGCGCTCTTTGCCCAGGCGGCGCAACAGCTGCTACCAACCCATTTGGAGAACCTGCCGGCGCCAGCTTCAGAAGGTACAGGATGCACCGCTGGGCACGTGGTGGCGTTCGCGGCGCCGTTGGTGATCCTTTCGCGTGCGCTCAGTCGTTTGTTTCTCGCTCGGGCTAATGAGATTGTGCGGATATAAATTGGGACGAAGTTGGACGGGAAGAAGGACCTAAGCAAGAAAGAATCTTAACAGGGAACGAGGTATTTCTTCGTCCCGCTTGCTGTTCTTTTTTCTCTTTCCTTGCATCTGTCTCGTGTTGATATTTCTTTTTTCGTTCGTTTCGTTTCTCTCCGTCTATTGTTTTTCCCCAGATAACTTTTGAGCATTAAGAGTACTGCTTTAATCGGGATTAACATTTAAACTTTAAATGCGACCACAGAGGCAACGAGATTTCTTTACAATCTCCTTTATTCGGGGTAATTTCCGTCCGTTTAGCCGTCTTAGAGCTTCACTTTAAATTTTTTACTGTAGGCATTTGCCCTGCCTTGTTCTAATAAGCTTTATGTTTTAATCAAAGACTTTATGATTGGTTTTAAATTATTCAGAAATATTTTAGTATTGACTAAACACTTCTCATTTTAATCAAATCTTAACAATTCTGGATGGTTAAAGAATTATCTATCTAAACAGCATCGCTCCAGAATTGTAGATTTAAATCTCATCCATAAAAGTGTATTTCTCTTTTCTCGTTGTGTCTTGTTGCAAGATCACTGGAAGTCTGACCTACATTCTCTGTAAAAAAAATCACGTGTGTTAACATGGAGAATGTTGAGAAGATCTCCTGCATAAGTGTTACCATAAACTTCCTTTTGTGGAAACATTAACTATAATAGAATAGTGTGATTAATTTGGGTTTTTTATTAGATACTGTTAAAAAGGAAACACACAGAGCTGAGGATGCGCGTTGATCTCTTGAATGAGACTCTCTTGACTGTCTTTTTAGATAAATTGAATACTCCTAGACTCAGTTCTGGAGTTACGAACATCTGCTGGCATAAATCCAGCTGCATGGATGTCAACCTTTTCTAAGTAATGTTCACTCACACTGTTATCTCTGTTAAAACACTGATAAGGATATAGAGCAAAGGCAACAATGAAAATGAATTATCATTATTTTATTTTCTCATACATCTCTGAAAAACAATTTGTATACTGTAGTACTGACTGCTGTCACATGTGCCTTTAACCAACATTTGCATGATGATAGCACTTGTGATCCGAATAAAGGGCGCATGGTACTGATATTTGTGTAAGCAGATATTAAATTGCTGACGACTTATCGAAGACCTTATTTTAAAATAATCGCAGGCAAGCAATATTAAGACATTCTTGGATTTTCCAACTTTGAAATTTAACTTTCACGTATGATTTTTCACGGGTTTTGCCCCAACTCTTACATTTTTAATTTTGCGCATTGTCCTTACATATTCATCTCATTCCTTCCCATTCGAAAACTTGTTCCATCTCGTGCTCTGGTGTAAGGAAAGTTAGTAATCTCTTCACTACTTGATAATGGTGTGCTAATTCATAAGGGCTATCAAGTATTCATGCTGCTTCTCTACGTTCATTTTCGTGTACTAAATTACAAAGTTTAGAGGTATGGGAAAATGTTGGGTATCTTATGAAACCGAACACTCTTACTCGATAAGTCGTTGGCTGCGGTTTTTAAGAGCATTAATGCTTATCATGTTACTGAAGAGTTGTTGTCAGTTCTAGTAATAGCGTGGAGAGCCGCATTCCAAGAGAATTAGATAGTCTACGAGAGATCAAACAGGGAAGATAGTTTCAAGCAGCTGTTGAACAAGCTTACAGTTTTTAATTTTTCTACTTGTCAATAATTACGTGGCAATATCCTCTTGTTGGTGCTGCAAACAGAATAAAATAGTAGTTCTCTCTACGTGCGTATCGTCTGGCAAATTATTCCTGTAAAAATGTAATATTTTGTTGAACGAATTAACCATGGTGTCATTAGTCTAAGATTTAGCTCAAGTCTGTGTCTAAGCTTTTTGACATGCCCTCACAGAAGACCAGAAAGGTAAAAATTAATTTCTCAAATTCTGCAAACAAAATGAAAAGTGATCTCTCTTCAAAATTCAAAGAGGCTGGATGGAAACGTGCCAAAAGTCAAAGGATAATGAGCTTCCGAATTTGGCGCGTTGCCGTGCATGCAGCCAACCTAATTATTCAAGTAGCGTTGAAAATAGGCCTTTCACTGAACTCGGTCTCGGAACCAACCGAATCTGAAGCGAATCTGCGGCAAACTCTCTCTGGAAGGTCGAGTGAACAACAGAATACAAATGAGAGAAAGGTGATAGCCAGAAAAATAGAGATGGGATTTAGAATTCGCATTAAATTTCGACTAAGTTTCATGCATTTCATACTGTTATTACTGTGTAAATGTGTGCACGAGCTATCAGTAAATTGGTTCTACTACAAAACACATCTTCACCGGTGCAAAAGTTTCAAATACATAGATTTCTAAGTACTGAAAATAAATGTGCTTAAGCCATCGAACTAGAGTGCCATCTTCATTGGATCCATGACTAGAAACTCTACCTTTGTCTCCTTTGTATTAGGTTTTGGAATGCACTCAAAACAGGAAACTTATACACTTCCATGATTTTGTGAAGTACATTCATATACAACATTCTCAGTGAAGTAAGTTACAATAGGAGTGTGAAAATTCAGTGGGGATACATTACTGATAAAGTTTATCATTGGCATGCCCTATGTGGCAGAGAGACTGAATTCGAATTGGGTGAACTCCTTTAAATCTTCGCACCCCCATTGAGTTTTGAGTACCTTCACTTGCGTGTGCTTGAGTGTGAGAGAAAGAGTAAGTGAATGGGAAAGAGATGCCACAGAAGGGAAAACATGGGTATATACACGCATGGAGGTTCTTCGTTTGCCCTACTTCTCTTTTTCGTGTTTGATGTTATCATCAATGCTTTTCCTGCTTAAACATCACAGATCCTCTCTCCTTTTTATTTTTTTTATTATTATTTTTTTTTAAATTTAAGGTCGCTTTTCAACTACAGACGTCATATAGCGACCACTGAAAGTAACATTAGGAGTAATGCTTGCAGTGGCGTAGTGTAGTGAGCACAATAAGGACGCGACAGGGACGCATGTGTGGTGTACTTTAGGCATTGGGTAATAGGGCCACGGCAACAAGGACGCGACAGGGACGCCTGCAACGGAGTTATTAAATAGATCAGATCGGAACCAACCGGTGAAGTGCCCGTAAAGTCTTTTGTAAATAGTAACGTAGGCAGTGAAGCAAAGTGAAGTGATACCAAGAGAGGAGAAAATCTCAGACTTTGAAAACTCTTCAAAACGAGTCTAAACAGCTCGGAACTATTAGTATTATTGCTATTATTAGCCATTAGAAATGTGGTGGAAAACCGCAATGCAATGTAAATATTAAGTTCTAAATAAACGTATTTTATATACAAACGTCCAAGCTACGGGCAGGATTCAAACCGGCGAACCTTCAGGAATGAGGCAGCTACGGCTCTTCACCCTTAGTGACCTCAGATATCCTTCTTGTACTTTTGTAAGTGACCATTGAAATCAAATATTGGATTTGGTAAATTGGGATTGTAGAAACAACGTAATATTAAGACGATGTGCTCGGACATACGAGTACTCTTGTGTAGTAGATAGGTGTTCTGTGCTTTTACTTTGTACGCTAAAAGTTTTAACCTGCGCCAGAAAAAAAGAGCTCTTATTTAAAATAATTTTAACAATTATTCTAGTTTGAATTCCTTAATATGTATTCAGTTATTATTTATTTGCTTGCGCTGCGTTAATATTGTGTGGCGTCCAATTTAACAGACTAATTTTCGTTCTCAGCAAAACAACTTTCGGCTCGTTTCCAGCATTTTATAATACACTTAAAAAAGAGTTTTCTCTTGTCAACTCACTATAAAACAGGTAATTCGTGTTTTATTTAATGGATAATTCATAATAAAAAATTAAACAACTATGAAGTTTACTTGTTGCTAAATGTCCACACCTTTCTCCGAAATCGAAGTTGGTGCGCCAGTAACCCACATTTATGTTGTTGTAGTTAAGAACAATTGTAAAGAAGAATTTAAATAATTTTATAATTTGACTTCGTTTAAAGCTGTCAGGTCTTGTTCAATCGAGTATAACGTGCAGTATCAACAACTAGATTTAGGGTTTTAACTCGTATAAAATATAAAAAGAGCAAAACAATTCCCTGAAAATCTAAAATATTCCTCTCGTTTGATATTTCTGCTGGTGTTGAATTCGATGCGTGTAAAAGGTAGTGTCGAGTTGATGTACGATAACAGACATTTGCATTATCTTATTTGTATCATAGTATGTGAATATCATATTCATACGATGTGATTGTGATATTTAGAATCTTGATGATTTTTGGCGTGTTGATTACTTTCACTTTTACCATTGGAGCAGTTGGTTAGTTATAATACTGCATAGTGTATCATAACATGACTGTTAAATTTTTAGTGTTGAAAAACTAATTATCTGTGTAATTTTCAGTGTTTTTTTTTAACCTTATGACTTCGGAATATGTATGTTTAAATCTTCACTTTCAAATGCCGCATTAGTACAGGTTTCTTCTTCTATTTTCTTCTTCTTCTTCTTCTTCTTCTTCTTCTTCTTCTTCTTATTATTATTATTATTATTATTATTATTATTATTATTATATTATTTAGTTATGACTTATTGCCTTCTCGAATAGAATTTCATTGCATTATGGGAACATTTGTGTACTATTACACAGGTTCGTCCTTGTATCAAGAGGATATTACACAGCGGAATACTATTATCCGAGAAAGCAGTGTGCATAGACATGACAGGAACACAGACAAGCGGAAACGAGTGCGACAAAGAAGTGGAGTGGCGACATTCAGCAGGGGGCGCATTAGCGTGGGCGGCTGGCCATTGAGGCCGCAGCGTTGCCAGAGGGCGCTGGCGGGGTCTGTGTGCGAATCGGAAGCGGCCGAGGGAAATCCGTATCATTATTCCCGGTAAATAGCGCGTGCCTGTCACCCACGGCGGTGCTTTCGCGTTCGGCGCCGCTGTCGGTCACTCCGGCCGGCCTGGCTCACCCGCGGGGCCAGCGTTGTAATGGCAACGCGCTATTTCCTCCACACGTGCTGGATCGTTATTATTATTATTATTATTATTATTATTATTATTATTATTATTATTATTATTATTATTTGCATATCGGCCATCTAATTACTCACGTACCCATTTTGCAGTACCAACAGCTACCTCGTTCTTCGGGTGTGGCTCTTCTTCCACTCCCCCAGAAAAAATTAGGATACCACATCTCTTGGGATCAAAAAAATGAGCCGACCTACAAATGTGAATACTTTGAATTCACATTTGTAGGTCTACTCATTTTTGTGAGTCTGTAGGTGAAGTGTTGAAACTATAAATTATAATCCATTTATAGTTCTTCAAAGCCTTCTTTTATGTAATGCCATACACAGTGCTCTTATATGCAGTTGAAAAATTATTATTATTATTATTATTATTATTATTATTATTATTATTTTCACAGCTTTCTGGTACATGTTTGAGGGGTCATACAGATATTTCTATCAAAGCATGATTTCCGTAGTACATTACTTTTAACACAAATATATTTTAAGAACTAATTAGAAAGTTAACATTTCTACAAATATAAATTTAAACACTTAGTTTGTAAATTAAAAAGTAAATAATTCTTTAACATAAATTTATTTAGGAACCCATAAATCTTCTGACTAAAGAACACGTGCTCAGGATCACAGCTTTCTGTAGATTGATGATAATGTTCGTCTCGATTCCCAGTTTATTCAGAAAGTGCTTCTGGACGGTAGGTATCACACGTGTTGCTGAGAGGACGATCGGTACAATTTCCACCTCCAATACATGCCACTGCTCCTTTACAACTTGTGTAAGTTCTCTGTACTTTTGAGTTTTCTTTTTGTTTGTTGGGTCGAGGTTGCTGGTATCTACAATTGCTATGTCTATCAGCCATACTTTTCTTTTAGATTTATCCCAGAGTATTACATTCGGCCTGTTATGATAAACGGTTCTGTCGGTCAGTACGCTTCGGTCCCAGTATAATATATAGATGTTATTCTCGATGACATTTTATGGATGGTAGGGTGTATCAAATTCACCAGCAATTCCACATTTCCTTGCAAGTTTGGCGTGGATGATTCGTGCTACCATATTGTGCCTCTGTTTATAATCCGTTGGGGCCAGCATACTGCAACCCGTAGTGATGTGCTGGATCGTTATTATTATTATTATTATTATTATTATTATTATTTGCATATCGGCCATTACTCACACGTTCTCTTCCGAGGTCCTGTCGTAGTCTATCTTGGAGAAAGATTGACGTGGGTATCAGCTTTTCGGCTCTATCCCCTGGAAAGACAAGGTCATTACGCCTTGAATTATTAATGATGAGGTGATAGGATGATGATGAGGGGTGAAGGGACAATCACGAAAACGACCATGCCTCTTCGGCGCAGACACTGCCCGCCGCAACCCTCTACGTCTAGGGACCGATTTATTATTATTATTATTATTATTATTATTATTATTATTATTATTATTATTATTATATAAAAGAGACCCGTTTAAGACGTTGAAAAGAGACATTAGTTTATTTGCTATGGCATGCATAATACAGTACCTACATGATGCAAAATGGAACGTTTATATCAGAGGGAGAGGTGTTTGTAAGTGTGGCGAATTGCTACAGAAAAGAGGGCATAATGAACATAATAATGTTTCCTATTTTGTGTCCTTGTTGTCGTACATTAACTTTTTTCAAAAAATACCATCCCCCTTGATTTTCTGACCACAACCCCTTCGGTCAGTTCTGCCTAAAACTGTGTGGGATTAGTGGGGAACCCCACGTGGGAGGATTTGCTTGCTGATTTGCCCCCCGGGCTCGAAGTTACGGTCGCAAACGGGGAAAGGCCCATCAATGGCTTTAGCGAAGCTTTGAGAGAGGCGAAGCACAATTTCACAGTCTGGTATGTAACTACTCATCGGAAATTGGATAAGCTGGTTGAAGTTCCTCTCCTCTGTGAAGTTGGAAAGTAAACGTTATCAGGAGAGATAAATGTAACTTGGAAGGATAATCTAGAATTCCGAAACGTTCCATCAACTTTATCTCCATATAGTAGTTCGTGCGTCTGCTTCGCAGAGAAGTTTTCTAATTACGGGTAAAATATGGTGCTCCTTGCCATTTGAATAAATGGTTTTTGTCTAGTGTGCTGTTTATTTTACAAAATATCATGGTTCGTATTTGGAAAGCGAACGTCGGAAAAGATTTTCAAGGGATTATTTTTAAAATGAATATGAAACATTCTTTATACAAAGGTTACATTGCTTTTCAAAGAATAATATATAAATCCGTATGATTCTCAGAATTACTAGATAGATGTCGAAGTATGGTTCGTAGAAGGGAAGAATTTTTTTTTTATCAAATCGAAAACTGGCAATGCTGCAGAGAAAAAACTATTTCTATGATCCTACTGGAGAAAGGATTTGCCCGTTGAGGTTGTGGAAAGATCAAGACATATTGCCTCTCAAATGTGAATATGTTTTATTGTTAATGTCTTCACGTTTTTGTTGGAAAGAAATTGAAATGGGAGATGAAATAACTTAGAGGTCTTAACACGAAGCAAGATAAACTTATTATTGAAATAACGCTCATTTCCATCTTTATACGTTCTTCCTACTATCTTAAAGAAAGTATATTTATTGTAATCATTATAATCAATATACGTTTCGTGGTTTTGCTTCTTTTACAAAATAACAGCTCTAACATTGTTTTTCTAAATATTTGTTTCACCTATAATACATTGTTTCCTATGTTATGAATGAAATATGATTAATGTTAAATTCAGACAATTGATCGAATTCACTACAATTTATACTGCATCATACAGTTCGTACTGCATCTTGTTGCAAAAAAGCATTTTTGTTAGTTTATTGAAACATTGATTTATAATGCAAAGCCTTGGTAGTACAACGTTCACTTTCCCTTGGTCTCCTTGCGCACGTAATGGATGTGGTGCTGCAAGGTGCAGAGACAATGATAAGTGAAGTAGTAAGTTATGAGTATGGAATTGTAACGGCGAAGAAAGAAAAACGTAATATTGAGTGAAAGGCAAGAGATGCGACACAACTTGGTTCAAATATATTGTAACGTCGTTTTATCGACTTCAAATTCATTATAAACCCACTGAAAAAGACTATTTAAGGTGGAATTGAATGACGAGAGAATGTGTACTATAAAATGCCCTTTTTTTTCAATGAATATGTTTCATTCTGAGGGAGTGAATATCTGAGTCGGGACGCCGGAATTCGGCGGGCCCAAGTGAAGAGCTAAAAAGGCTAACGTAATCGAGCGAAAACGAAACGTGCATCTGAAGCGAATTGGAGAAAGTACTGGAGAAAAATCTGAAAATATCCGTCTCGGACTTATTTTTCGATATTTTTTGTGACTTATTGTTACAAATAGTCGTTCTATCCAAATTTATTATGTACTAACGTAGTTTATAAAGACTACTACGTACTAGTATTAACGTATGTAATTCTCGAATGCTTATTTAAGTTTGTATATAAGTATTTGATACCATGGTCTTGCAATTGCCATTTGTCAAGTTTTTGTCATTGGTACAAAATAAACTGACTTATTGGCCTACTTTAGAAATAATATTAATAATAACAACAATGGTTAATTTTCTGATGATTCTTTTTAATTAATTTTCAGATGACTGTTTTTAATTTTCGTTATATTTGTTTTGTCCAGCCGTCGCATTTTTAAATTCTCCCAGTGACAACACAAAAAAGCAGCTGACAAAAGCTTTTATTGTGATCCATGGTTTGTCATGAAATTTACTATTGCATTTTAATATTGACTCTCTCGTACGTTTCCCGAAATTCATTTATATAATAATTTAATTAATTTGATCATGAGTTTAAATTAGAACTTATCAGATTATAGGAAAATGTTAATGATGGAGATTTAAAATAGTACTTGAATTTTCAACTGCACTAGTGGAAATCTGAGACCCGAACCTGTGGCCAAAATGCGATTTTTAATCTTTCATAAATGAGTTATCAGACTACTACAATGTAAAAAATTGGAAGATAACTTTTTTGCATCCGCTTCGTTGTTAATAGTCCCCCCCCCCATGCCATGAGGGTCGCGCCAAGGTGCGAGCTAATTTACTATACTCTTTGATGGGAGACATCAAGAAGTTGAAATGTATGCTGTTTTGAGGGTTTATACTATGTTTTGGAACTGATTAATTCTTGTCGTGTAGATTCGTATTTCTCGTAGTTTTATTGCATAATTCAATTCACATTTCCTGAGGATCGTTACAATCTTCCTTGTAAATATAAGTTCTATTACCGTCAACTTCAAAATATGAATTGAGTTTTAAAAAATTCACCATTTGAGTTATGGTCTATTCTGTGGGCGATAATAAGTCATGTTCAAACAAGTTTCTCCTTCAATGAAGTTTAACTCTCGACGAATTTTCTTTTTTATGTGCATCGCGTCAGAAATGGAGATATATACGATCTTTGAAGTTTAGTTCCCGAAAGAAATGAACAAATCTATCTCATGCTCAAGAGTCATGCATTATTATTATTATTATTATTATTATTATTATTATTATTATTACTATTATTATTATTATTTATTTATTTATTTATTTATTTAATTTTGTGCCTCATCGTCTTAAAATACCTTTCCTTTATGAATCATTTTTCCAATTTTTGAATATAAGTTTCTAAAGTGGAAGTCACTCGTTCCTATTTTGTTACTTCAATTCTGGATGTATTCCATTAAACAAAAATATGACCATAAATACAATGTTTGTTACAGTAGGTTTTGTTGTTTTACTTCGATCTTTAAAAAAAAACAAATTTCCAGGTAGTGAGCGACCCGTGCGTCGTGTATTCGTATAATACAGAAACTCGATCTGTAATTTTTATTTTTATTTCCGTGTCGTTCTTTCAAAGTTACAATGAGATTTTTTATTCTATTTTTGCACCATATTGAGCTCGCAATGCACGATGATGTCTGCTGAACGATCTTTAGTTTTATGACCGATATTTTTCTATTCGAATGGGTGTAATCTAAATTCGCGAGTTCGAAAGACTACTATTTACTTTATTCTCTTCAAGTCGTTTTCCTCTCCTCTCGCTCTCCGAGGACACCGCCTTCGTCGGCAGCTTTTCAGTTTCCTCGAGAGTGCACACACCGGTTGATGGGGCTGAGGGAATCAACTGAAGTCTCTGTAGTGCCTCTGAGCGGGAGATCCTAGGTTCGAGTCTCGATTGTGGCAGAATTTTCGACATTAGGTGGAGAGTTACGTCGAATCCAGCAGCGTGTGTGGAAGAGAGTTATAGCGGCCGACTGCTATGATAAGTTGTTTTCCGTGGGTTCTCGAATCATCACCAGGTTAATGCCGGAGTGGTATTCTAAGAATTGGAGCGACGTACCACGCGCGATCCTTCCATCCTCTTCCGTTACTTCCACACTATTATGCACTTACATGCACTACATTACCACACGTGCTGGGAGACCGGTCGGAAGCTTAGAGCTTGTCCCAATCTGGGGTGATGCCCCGCTGGTGGGAGATACCGGGTTGTGGGGAAACCCCGCTAGTCCACATTAGGTCTGCGCCGGATCTCACCATCCAGCGGGGAAGATCACCGCTACCTCCCGATGAAAAAAAAACATGTGCTGCACTTACAGGACTAATGACCATAGCAGTTGCCGCGCCGAAAAAACGAAATAATAAATCGATCTAATGTGCACAGCGCGTGGACGGTACCAATGGTTCGCTGAACGGGCGCCGCTCCCCGCGTCGCGCTACGCGGGTATTTCTGTCTTAAATGAAATCACAGCTGCATCACGCGCTGCGCGAGATGATTCACGCCTTTGCCAGTGCGTTCCCATCGACGCGACGTCACACGCCCACACTTGACTGCGTGCCGCACGGCGACGGCGACGACAGCGATGATGACGACGGCAACGGCAACGGCGACGATGACGGCGGCTGCGGCGAAGGCGGAGACATTGACGGCGACAACGACGATGATAGTTGCGGCGGGGAGACAAGGTCGGTGACGATGATGACGACGATGATGGTTGCGGCGGGGAGACAAGGTCGGGGCGGTAGCAGCGCAGCGTCCGCACTTGTTTCACATTTGCATTCCAAAGGCCCATTGTTCTGCTGTTCCGAGCTGTGAAAACGACGACGTCGTTTGTTTTGCCGCGACTCCTGACTGCCTCCTTATTTCCAAATTGGCATCACAGACAAGACACCACCTAGTACCTATCTATCGGTAAAGTTTATGAGCTTTTGTGACCGGGCGTTCGCAGGCAGGATTAGCATTTCGCGGCCGACGGACTTCCAGGAGGCAGCAACTTGCAAGTAGGGCCAAGTTGGCGTCTCCAACTAAGCGGATTCCTGCGGCCGGGTGCTGTTTAGCGACGCAGTATTTCGCTCGTGCGCACGGCCCCTCGGAAACGTGCCGCGTAGCGGAAGCTGAGCGGAGAAACTCCGACCGTGAACTCGCAATTCGCCAACGTCCTTGACCTCGTCGTTATTACGACGCGTTTGAAGGCTGCGAGCATCCGGAGGGACCTTCAAAGTTCCTGTGGCCCACCGTCTCTTTGTGAAGAGACTCCGGTGGAGTCAACCACCGCGTCTGTTTGGACCGGTTGCGAAGAGCCGCGCGCTGCAAGGCTCCGGCTGCGGTGTCGTGGGCGGCGAGCGGCATCGGGGGGAGGGGCGGAGGGGCGGCGAGCCGATGCCAAGAGGCTGCGCTTGGGAACTGCACCGCCGTGTCGTGGTCCTCGACCTCTGCGCCGCTCCCCGCTGTTCGAGACGGGCGTAAATCTCTGCCAGCTGGCTCGTGCCGTCTGCAATGCCAGCGACGCGACGCGACGCGCGCGACGCACTGGGCCGAAATGGTCAAAATAGCACGCGTGGCGAGCGACAGGCGTAAATAGTGGCCACTTTCTGGAAAATATGGAAAATCGGGAAATGTCAGGCAATTGTTCTGGAAAAGTCAGAGCAATATGGGGGAATTTGTAGAAGAATCATTAAAAGTCGGCAAAAAATTTGAGAGGAATATTAAACAAATTACTAATCCTTACAGCATTAGGTTTTCGTCATTTTATACTTGATGAGAAAATCTTGTTAATAGGTACTTGTCCAATTTGTACGATGGCGAAAACAGAGAACTGACCTGTTACTATCAGGGTAGCTTTAATATTTTTCGGGGAAAACTGGGAAAAATCTGGGAAATTTTTTCCCAGAAAACATCGACTTGGCCGCCCTGAATATGATGCTCATAGTTTAAGAAGCTAATAAATGAATGGGATGAAACGCACAATGTGTAGATGAATTAATTCTATTGATGTTATTCAAACGATGTACTATGTGTATTAACATTTGTGGTGTCTTGCATTATAAACTTATGTTTTAAACTATCGTATGACTAAGCACATGGTGAAAGGTAAATAAGAGTATATTTCATTAGTCCAATGCATTGATGGAAGATATCTTGAAGTATTCACGGAGAAACCAACTACGTTCAAGCATGCGTGCACTTGAGAGGCCCTAAAGTTCTCAAGAGTGGAAATTTGCATCAGTGCAACATTGTTGAAAAAACAAAATCTACAAAAGTAATAAATTACCTCAGCAAAGCTGAATCTTCTCGCAAGGTGAATCTTCACTGAAATATGTGACAATGCAGGGAAATAAATTTAAATACTAAATTTCTAGCGTACATGTTTTTAAAATGGGTGAATGAAAATGCAACGCAGTTCAATGATCTACCACAACCAGACAATACAACTGGTGAGGACAAGGGCGGTTGCAGAGGAGGTACAATTTTACTCTGTTAACCGCTAAAAATTAAATTATCTTTTGCAATGAAGATGGCCAGAAGCTGTGAAATGATTCGTGGCATACAGAGACGATACCCTGGTCATTACCTTCCCGTCAGAGCATTTGTGACAGTGACAGTGGGCTTCTGCCTCTTGAAGTTCAGATTTTTAATGCATGATAACCTCATGTTTGTTTTTATATTTTCTTGTGTATTGTTTCACAATGTAGATTGTGAATATGAAAGAACTTCGAACATTGTCGAAAATTTCTGTCTAGTTTCAGTAAGCATTTCACTAGTGAACAACGAAAATCAATGCAATGAAATGTCAGATCATCGAATGCGTTATTTCCTGCCACGATTGAAATTCTGTGCTCTGTGTGTTCCATTTTTAGCTCTGTCGCATTTCATTTAAACGAAGTTATGGGGATCATGTCCTCCGGCACCGACATGTCAGATTTTCGTAAAGATGTCGAGGTCAACGTGTCGCTTGTGTAGGAACCATGTGAAGGATATCCGTGAAAAGTTTGAAATGTCCGCTTACTTGGAACTTCCCGGCTTTCCCCTCCGTTTTCTGTTTTCCCTTCGAGTGCATCCGTAAGTCTCGCCGAGTTCGCGAGTTCGAACACGCACCGAACACTGAAACCACGGAAAGGTGCTCTCTTAGTTTGTAATCCTCACAAGTCCACTTAAAAGCGCGTGGTTAGGAAATCAGCCAAAAGCGTTTTGTGGTCAACGGCAAATTATCTAAAATTCCGCCCGGTTATTTGTAATAATTTTTAGCTGTTTAGTATTTTTTTATGTTTTGTTGTTTCATTTCATTCTGGTCCGTTTGTGTCGTAAATAGTTAACAAAACAAAAAACAACAACTTTCGATGGTTTTAAACGCGAGCAAAATGTGACTGCTTTGCCACGCACGTCTGCGTTTACGCTTGAGTCACTTACACAGCCTAGCCATTGTGTTGTTTTTCATCAAGATAACCTCGCTGATCCTGCGTGAACCAGGAAAAATGCGTTTCGAGATTAAAGAATTCCCATTCGTCCTATGGAGGCGTCTCAGGTCTAATGGCATTGTTACACATCGTGGATGCCAGTGCTGCCACCGTCATCGCCACCTCCATAGTCGCCCCCATCACCGCACTTTCTCCACTGTTCCCATCACCATAGCAATCGGCACAGTTGATTGCATTTATTCGTCATCATTTTAATGGGCAGTTCCCCAACCGATATTATCACACTAACCATCACAACCGTCGTCACCACTGTTGTCATTGTTGCACCACAACAGATGCTACCATAAAATCCACCGTTCCGTTGATGTTCCTTTTCTGTTGATGACTGGGTGAGTCATCGATCGAAACAATAAAATAGTTATATAAATGAAGATATTTTATTGAGAAGATATTTTTCTCTATTTGATAGTGACAAGGAGTTTTAAACGTTTGTAACATCTTGGTTTTACGCACTATTTATGACATTACTGGCGTTCGAATTGTGACGAACCTACGAATAACTTGGACACTTGGCTATAATTACGCTTGATCTCATAGCGTGCTTTGTAAGGAAAAGTTTACACCAATCTATTCAAAAGTGATGCCGTGTCTAGTAGCCGCAGCAATTTGTGCAAATGAAGAAAATGGACATTAATGTATGCAATTGTCCAGTCATATGGATCTCATGATTGTAGTTTAAACTAACATTTCTTGGATCGTATTCATGGTTACTTCTGAAATTTTTGAACGGAACTACCACCAGCCACTTCTAAACCGGAAATGCGTATTTGTCACGAGCAATGATAAAATTTAAACATGCATCCCCTATGGAGCAAGTTAAAGAAATATATTGTGCGAGAATCACACGCAAGCATAGCAAACATGCATCTGTAAAGATGTAATACCTTCGTTTTCTCTTTACGACTTTATTTTGATAATGATGGGTAAGAAATATCGCCAGCGCGCTAAAACTCTTTTTGAACTGAAGCATTTTGAGATGGTAACTTCAAATATCACATGATTTATAGTGTATGAGGCAGTGGCGTAGATAACCTTTCCGGGGCCCCGGTGCAAGAACTAAATTGGAGGCTCCCTCGAAAAATTTCATCCAACTAAAAAAAGCAAACTGAAAACTAGTTGAAAGAAACTTCATCAATTCTAATCAATCACAAAATTCAGAATCGAGTCCTGCGGACTTTCTCTTTGTTTCGAATCTCGTACAACAAAATCCAGAATAGGGCCCCCCAAAACTTTAAATAACGCAATAAATAATTGGGGTCCTGGGATATCAAATTATAAATTTGGTATCCTGTGCATCTTCGCGTCCTCATAATAAAATACGTAATTTGTTAGTCATTACGTTAGTCGACCTATGGTACAAATCGTTTTCAGAAGGGGCCTTTAAAGTGTGTTAAAGTGTGAGACTAAAAAAATTGTTTGTGGGGGGGGGGGGCTTATGTCCGGGGTCTCCCACTCCAGGTAATTGGACCTGCCGGGCCAGCGGTAGTTACGCTACTGACATGAGGTCAAGACCCTACGAATGTTCTACAACTCCCGGGGGATTTAAAAAAATAAAACATTGATGTTAATAATACATCGCTATTTTCAACTTCGATGGTTTTAAAAAGGTTTAGTAACTTCTAACATCAACGTTCGCACGGGAGAGATTTTAATTTGACGAGGAAAGGCCAATACGAGGGCATCGGGGTCATCTCTCGAGCGAAAATTGACTGCTCGATGGAGGTAGTACAAACAGCGTTCACTTGATTCGAACAATTCATCACTTATTTCATATTTTAAGTTACATAAAATGTAGATAATGGGAATTTCATTTCACAAAGAAAACAACGATAGCCTAAACACATTGAGGTTAAAACATCGAAGTTAACGAACCGTCGACTTTAATAAATCGACATTTAAAACATCGATGTTTCGATTGGTTGATTGATTAGTGAGTTTGAGTGCATCGACTGCTGAGGTCACTAGTCCCGTAAATGTAGTGCATGTTTTCTTTGCTCGTGAGGTGGCAGTGGTCTTCCGTTGGATGGTGAGATCCGGCGCCGACCTATATGTCGGCTACAGGAGATTTTCCTCAGATATCTCCCACCAACAAGACACTACATCCAGCCGGGACATTAATGATGCCCTGAGCCACCTCTCGCGGTCGATGTTTCGAAAGCATCGACATAGGAGTCGTATTTCTAAACCCGCCTAGTCAGCGAGGCAGCACCGCTTAGCGACTTCAGCGACGACGGCACAAACAAAACATCGCCAATGTGAAAACATCGAGATCAGAACATCGGTGTTAAAAAACCATCGACTTCAATAAATTGTCATTTAAAACATCGATGTTTCGAAAACGTCGACATGGGAGTTGTATTTCTAAAACCGCCTAGTCAGCGAGAGAGCACAGCCTGGCGACTTCGGCGGCGGCGGCACAAACAAATAATCACCAACGTAAAAAATCGAGATCAGAACATCGACTTAATAAATCAACCTTTCAAACATCCATATTTCGAAAACGTCAACATGGAAGTCGTATTTCTAAAACTCCCTAGTCAGCGAGAGAGCCTGGCGACTTCGGCGACGGCGGCACAAACAAAACATCGCCAACGTAAAGAACATCGAGATCAGATCATCGACTTTAATAAATGAACATTTAAAACATCGATGTTTCGAAAATATTGACCTGTGAGTTGTATATCTAAAACCGCGTAGTCATCGAAAGAGCACGGCTTGGCGACTTCGGCGGCGGCTGCACAAACTAATCATTACCAACGTAAAAACATCGAGATCAGAACATCGACTTTAATGAATCAACATTTAAAACATCAATGTTTCGAAAACGTTGACACGGGAGTCGTATTTCTAAAACCGCCTAGTCTTCGAGAGAGCTCGGCCTGGCTACTTCGGCGGCGGCGTCGGCGTCGGCGTCGGCGGCGTCGTCTGCGTCTCCGACGCAGCATCGGCATTCGCGGGCGTCCTTGCGTCATGGGCGGTCAACGAACCGCGGCGCGGCGCGGGGAGCGCTGCCACGCAGCGCGTGGGCGCGTGGCCGACAGGCACAAGCGCGCGGCCGGCGCTTCCGCCTGGGCTAGCTTTATGCATCCGCTTGTTATGTGGAATCTCGTTTTGAGCCCTAATGCTTTTTTCCAAAACACGGAAACATACTTGTATACACTTCCGTGTTCCGGATGAGTTGAATACTTATTGCGTCGATGTTATATGCATACTACGTGTGTAAACGCACTGTCGCCTCTGGTTAAAGGGAACCTCTGGGAACTAATCATTTTGGTTTACAATATCAGAGGTTCATTATTTCAAAAAACAACAAAATATAATAGATAGTTTTTCATTTGTGATTGATTTTATTATTTCAAAAGTCCCGTACCGTGTAATATACAATCGCCACGGATTCGAAATTTCAATATCTTCGTGTTTTCTTCACATTTGATTCTACATTGTCCACACACTCCAAATAACTTGCGCCCTCGAAATAAATCGTGCAGTGTGTCCTTCGATAACTATCGCACGGTTGGAGTACTTACTTTATTTTTGTATCCTCTTGTATCCATTCAGCCGTAGTACTAGTTTTTTCGTAGAGAATCGTACTAGAGCGGATGGCCGGAGTTTTGCGGGCCAAAGGCAGTGCTGGCCCCAGTCTAGTTGCGAATTTTAGAAGGCGACTTCTCTCATTTGTGGTTTCCGAGGTCTTCTGGTGGCATTTCTGGTACGATGACAGAATAAAATTAACCACGCGTGCTATCCTTCCTTCATTCTCCTGTTCCGACGACTTTCATCCTTTTATCCCTTATCTCCAAATGGCCATTTCCCTTTAAGTTATAAAAGACTCGAGCACGCGGACATCACGATAAAACACATGCAGACATAAAGAAAGCTTAGTATATCGTTCATTTTGCTGATTGAACATATACCCCATGCGTGTTTGTGCTCCATTGTGCCCCATGCACTCCATGTGTGCCATGCATTTTGTAGATGCAAGTTCGATATTTGATGCAATTTTATAGACAAAGTGCTCATCATACCAATTTCCGTTTAAAGTTATTTATTACAAAATTTATTCGTGTCAAATAACTGAGCACGTTCGTTGTTAGTTACTAAAGAGGTCAGCCTTCTGAAAAGCTCGCGATGGAACTATGCCACTATTAATGTTAGAAAGGATATGATGCATATGGAATATGTTACGCTACATCCGCACTCTGATGCTTTTTGTGGCGTCATGCATTCTTTTTTATCTCATCGGAATCCTGTAACCTGGAATGAGGAAGGAAGCTGATATGTGGAATGAATCGACAGATAATTTGAATGTGCCAGGGACGAAGATCACTGTATTCTTCAATTTCCATTATTCTCACGAGATGTTCATCTGTTTTTTTTTGTATACTTGTAAATGTGCATGTTAATGTTTAATTTTGACCCATTGACAATATAACACTTGTTTCGTTTTCTTCTTATCTCCTGATCTCAATGACAATTCATCAGCCTTCGATGTTCACGAAGTTTAACACGGAATTCTCTTCACCGGTGTTTCCGTTACCTAAGGGCCTTCCGGTGCCGCAGTGCGTTAACGCGCGTGCGAAGCGCGGAGAATCCAAAACTTTGTTCACACGCGACTCTGCGGTGTTCTTTGTTGTCGGACAAAGGCTATTTTTTCCCCTTCTAGTTCAGTGAACTCTGCTCGTTTTGGTACGTCATAAATTCAGTGTAGGAAAATAACAAGTGTTACTACATTAGTGAAAAGTAATGGTTATTTGTGATGATATGGAAAATAATATATGAAAGTGTAAAAACTCCATTGAAATGTATGTAATTGAATATTTATTAGGCGGCGGATAAAACACATTTCTACATACTGCTAGAGATTGATGAGATTTCACCATGACTACAAAACTATGGAGTAACATAAGGTTTATGATTCTTTGTCAAAATTTGAACGAGGTTCATTACATAATTGTATTATTAAAAAAAGTCCATCTGTCACTTTTTGGCGTTAGTTCGTCTCTAGATCTATTGATGCAACTAATACTAAAATTGCTTAGTAATTTTGATTCGAATATAGGTATATTCAATTGGAGCTTAATACTTTGACAGACTTCATTATTTACTAATGAACCCAATTATATTCTTTAGTTATTTAATTAATTGAATGCTAATGAATTTGCTAATGATCTTCTCCATATCTGTCCATGCGGTGAACGCATTTACTCGGGCACATTGATGGAGGGGTAGTTGTGTGTCGAGTCCCCCGAATTGAAGTTGGCACATTTTCAATTAAGTTCTGTCTGAAGCGTTGCACGTAACAGTATTCAGTTGCGGAGGTATGTACGAATTATTGGAATTTTTTGCCGATATTTCTGGGTACGTTCACGTGCCTGTAAGCAATTGATATTTTTTCCTGGAACGGCCATGATGTCCGCTATTTTATTACACTGATCTGAATTTTAACAATTGAGCTCAAATTAATACTGTCACAAGTTCGTTTACTACATTAAGAATCGATAGAAGTAGATTGGCCGTGAAAGGATTTGCAAATGAGTATAATATTAAAATAGTCGGCTGATATTTGATGTACGTGGTATTACCGAAGTCTTAATATCCCTAAAATACAAATATTTTTGAAGTTATGTTGAATTATGTCAAATGTTTCTTGAAAGAAGAACTCATTGTTTCTTGAATGTAGTAGTTGCTCTTTTGTAATTTTACTGTTTAAATGATGGTTTAACGAACATGTTTCGTTCTCTCACTGAAGGACAAGTGTGATTCAGGCAGGGAGGTTCAAGGGTCACTGCCCTTCCCAAATAATTCACACCCATCTTTCCTTTTCTTTTGTATAGTATCTAATATTAAAATAGTTGTTCACCACCTTTTCTACGATTTCAAAGTTCAGAAAGCCCGGCACTTCATATTCCATGGTTTTCTTTATTGGTTAGGAATGTTCGAGAACTGTGTCCTATTACAGTGTAGCCAAATATGGTGTTGCCGTAAGCTCAATGCTTTGGAGTTGTGAAAATTTCAACATAGTACTGGCAAATGGCGGCTGTCTGGGTTTGCAGCCCGGGATTGGTGATGATACAAGGGGAAATGTTTTCTTGTAGGATGTCCAGAGCTACCTACTGACGAGTTTTTGAACTCCGACTCCAAATAGGTTTCCTCCAATTATCCTACAGGATTTAGTGGAGCACAAAACCTATTCCATGATAAAACAATATTTCTTCCACAATGCTCTATGCTACATTCAGTTTGCTTGCATCTGGCTTGCATGTTCCCATTCAAGAATTTTGTGCCTTCTCTCGAAATTGTCTCTGGAGCCGCCACCGATATTAATACTTACAAAAAAAACATACTAGATTTACCTCCAATGAAGTACGGCGCAGGCAACTCACGGATTCAACCTCAATGACTCAGTCGGCGGGAAAGTTTTCGAAGTGTCCAGCAGAGACACCGCACGATAAAAGCGCCTTGGAAAGTGCAGCGTTAAAAGCCGCGAGACAACGCGAGATGAGCTTCGAAAAGAGAAAAACGCGGGGCGCGGTGAGCATTGGGCGTTGTGCAAGGCGTAACAGTAAAGTCTCCGACTCCTTCTGAATAAAGTGGTCACGATCTCGGCGAGGCGAAGAGTCCGTGCGGGGGAGGCGGAGGCGACCGCCCCGCGCAACGCGTCCGCCGATGCGCTCTCGTGAAATTCGTTACGTCCAGAACCGGTTCCTGGGACGGCTCGCGTTCGCTGTCCGATTTATCATAGCGGTTCCTTTCGGAATGTCAGGCGGAGTGAGGTACGGACCCCCCGCAGTAGGGGTTTCCAAAAGAAAGGAGCGTCAGCATGAAAACATTCTGAACAAATATTTTACTGTTGTGGTCGTAGCAGAAGAGTCTACTTTGGTGAATGACGATTCTCTAGATGGTTGTTAAGGATAAATCAACATAAATTAATAATTAATTCTATCTATAAATATTATCATCGTGAATAAATATTTTCGTGGAAATTTTAAATTTTATGGGATATGAAAATAAGGTCCGTACGAAGAAAGAATTACAATATTATTTTAATTCACTTTTTAATGGGGGTTGCTAGTAACCCTGTAAATGTGATGCAAACATATTTATAAATCTATTCTCTAAAATATATAACAGAATTGGCGTGATTTTATTTATGCATCGAAGAAAAGAACTCTCTAATAGTAATCATTTAATAGACAGTTGAAAGGAATACCTTGCCATTCTTTGTAAGGGAATTAATATTTTTACTAGGCGAGCCAACATTTGACGTTGATAAACTGATTGCACAACGTGACCTAATTCCGAAAGAAACACCTACCTACTGTTTAATGATAATTCTTTTCCATCGTTTCTTCCCTATTGTGCTGCACTATCGCTTGAACTTTAGACGATGACCCTCACTCACATTGTTTTACTTTCTCGCACACGTATTGTAGAGAAAGTGATGTGGTGCTGCAGTGAAAAATGGCAGAAAAAATCATATTGTATGTTCCTTATATTGAAAAAGTTGATAATGCCTATTCTTATGTATAGCAAATTCCTTTTCCTAATACGTTGTGAAGCCAGAATGCACGTTTTGTTGCTCCCAATTATTTTCTTTAGTTAGTTAATTAGTTTGTGAGGATTTGCGGCCATTTTACTTTACAGGATGGAGCAAAGTAGGCTTATAGAAGGGTCCGATTTTCGTTGAATCCTCTGAATTATAGACGTCTTCCCACAACTGTAATATTGAAGAGAGATTTTTCCTCTGAATGAAATTTATTCTTCTAAATTGGATCTTTATAAAAGATAATGTACAATTTTCTTTCAGAATATAAGTAGTTTTGACGTGATTATGCGTGAAATAATAGCAATTTTAAAAACAAGATCTTTTGAAGATCGGCTTCAAATATTTTCTTGAAACTTTTGTATTGATAGTGCTAAATGCTCTAAATAACCTGACATCAACGCCAGTTTGTTGTATTCTTTTGATTTTTCAAAAATTACACAAATGTATGTTGTTTGAAGTACAGATTATTATATTTCATTCACTCTCACGTCGTTAATATTCACATTATTTTTTTACATTGTTGGATTTGTGAGTAACGGTGCTTAAAATGATTTCTAATGACGTTTATCGAAAAGTCAAATGTTATAAGTGAAAATGATCAAATTATATATAGCAATATTTAATCCTCTCTTAACTTTATATGCACATGTTGTTTAATTATATTATTAATTACAATTTAATTTGTTTTGAATCTTCGAATATAAGTGCATTTTTTATATCCCAGTATCAAACCATTCATTTGTATTTTATTCAAATTCAAACACTTAATACCACACAAAGTTTTATCAGACTTTTGGTAGAGGTAAAAAAGCTTTCAAATCCCATAAATGATTGAACGAATTGTCTCATAAATCAGTGAACAAGAATAACACGTCAAGATTTGCACGCAGCATAACATTGAAATGACAGTGCGTATTTCAAGATAAACGCGTTCAGGTAAAAAATGCAATACTTTTCATGGGATTTTACGGTTTTCCTCCCTATAAATTTCATTTTGACGTATCAGATGAAACCTTTTGGTTGGATTCTGCAGTTAGCGACCCGCTTTGGTTTCTCTCGAAGCGAGAATGCTATTTGTGAAGGATATGTCGTATTTCCGGTGCCAACTCATGAGATCTACATATTGTAGGGACGTTTAATATGCATGGCAGGGAAATTAGGTCACTCAGACGAGTTCGATAACTGTCACCACATCCGTTTCCCCGAGAAATAAAAGGAAGCAGCTTAGATTAACATTGCCTAAGGGTCTCGACGGGTCGCGATTTCCAGATGAGATTGTGAATTGAACATAAAAAATATTGTGTTGTTGTTTTTGTATAAATACCGTCTTTGAATTGAAAGTGGTGGAAAGTACTTAAATGATAGTTCACGTCAGTACTTAAATGCACTTCATGTTTTGATTTTATTATCCTGACCAGAACTAATTCTAATTGCGCTTTTTAAAATGATATATTCATGTAGGCATATTGCAATTTCATTTCACGTGTTGAGCCGCCTTTCCATGTCTCTGAAGGAGCCTTCTTTTCTTGAGTAAAAACGAGTCCATCACCTTAAGTAATACATTTCCATTCATGCAACATATGAGCCCATACCATATTCAATATTTTGCTTGGAGTTTGTCAATGATCAAGGTGTCAACATTTACTTTTCAAATTATTTCTTCAATTTTAATAATTTTCTTTATATTTTTAATGATTCGTAATAAATAGTGTGCATTAAACCATTCGGAGAAATCTTTAAGAGTCTTGGAAAAGCGACCTTGCGATACCCCTTCTCTTGCGGCCCCACATTCATCCACGT
This sequence comes from Teleogryllus occipitalis, assembly GCA_011170035.1. Taxonomy (NCBI): domain Eukaryota; kingdom Metazoa; phylum Arthropoda; class Insecta; order Orthoptera; family Gryllidae; genus Teleogryllus; species Teleogryllus occipitalis. The sequence continues at coordinate 67,318 of BLKR01002872.1, forward strand.
GTCCGTCGCCTGTCTCATCTAACGCTGAAAGGCTCTTTGCGGGCGCTTTAACCCGCGTCGCTCTTCCGTGACTCGGGTCGCTTGTCCATCGGGGCTGTTCCGGCCATCTGGAGAACCGAGACTTTTTCCGTGTTCGCGACAGGCACGAAAGTCTGGAAAGTAATGGCCGTTGTTTCCTTTTCTTCTCGAATTGTTGTTTGTTTGACATGTCCTCCTCGGCTTGGAGTGCGGTGTAGTTTGCTTGCAATTTCAATTGTAGTTCGTTGCGTGTGATGACATGAAGGAATTTCAAGCGTGATGGATGTCGTTCCGCCTCGCTTGTATTATATTCCAAGTGCACTTGTGCCATTCATTGAAATATTCGCAGTAGCGAATCCTGAACATTATTTTAAGTACACCGCACTTTCTGCAAGTTACCTCTAGCGTTGTCTTGTATTTTGAGCTTTTTTGAAATCCCAATACAATGCAATTCCGTCCTTAATAATTGTTCTATAAGACAATTACACAAAGCACTAACTTCTGGATCATTAACATACTCTATTTTCACAAAAACGTAAGAGACGCCTAACTTATGAACGACCAGATGACTCTTCACCGCAATATTTTGCGGTACCTACCGACCATGCGGACGCGCATCCTCCCCTCTCCCCGCCCTAGAAACACGAGGAGCCCTAGGTTATCGCGGCTGGCATGCGGTGCCTTCGCCTGCTCTAGCGAATTCTCTGGACAGCATTAAGAACTGTTTGAAATTTCTCACTCTACCGCACTTTATAGCACTTACGGATGCGGAAGACTGACTTGCACTCGATGGCAAAACAGAGTTATTTTTTCCCATCTGTTTTAAGGCTTTCAAAATCTCTAACTTTTTAAAGGATTACAAAACGTATGAAATATTTATTATACACTTCAAATTACTAGGTATACCGGCGGTATACGCGATGCATCGGACCGAAACCGGTGGCTCAGTGCATCAACTCATGTCATTGCAGCACCTCTGACCGGGATGACCTAGGTTCGAGTCCTGACGGCGGCAGGATTTTCGACACTAGCTTTTCAGCTAGGTCGAATTCAGACGCTGTCTGTAGAAGAATTCTAGCGGTCGGCTACTCTGATCGATAGTTTTCTGTGGTTTCTCTGATCAACGCCAGGCGAATGCCGGAGCAGTACCCTAACAAATGGGTAGTACCGCACACACACTTACGCAAACATGCACGACACTATCACACATGTCGGGAGACCGGTAGGGAGCTTAGACCTTGTCCCGGCTGGGGTGCCCCGCTGGTGGGAGAGTCCTCGTTATGGGGAAACCCCACTAGCCAACGGTTGGTCGGCGCCGGATCTCGCCATCCGGCGGGGGAAGATCACCGCTATCTCCCGAGGGGAAAACATACACTTACGGGACTAATGACCTAAGCTATTGACGCGCCCGGAATCACTAACCAACCAACCAAGCGGTGTATCGAAGAATTCGCAACTGAATATTCGGAACGTCAAGCTGAAGTAATTATTGGTGATTCGGTCCGAAAGCTTTGTAGCAAGAATTCTGAAATATATCAATAGTTTATTATCGTTGAAACCAATCCCAGTTCAAATTACGTAATGCCAAACCTGTCTTTTCAGACAAATGATCATATGAGATTAAAAAATGGAGGGATAATGAGATAAAGGATTAGAGAATTCTTTAACTGTTAGAGAATCCAAGTTAATCATATTCATTTCTTCATTGAGGGTATTACTACAAAGTTGCGAGATTTGGTGAATCGTGAACAGGTAGATTATCAAATAAGACAGCGACCTTATGAAATTCAATTAGTCTGGCTAGTTCATGAATGTATAAATTCATTGAGCGCGTTACGTAATTTGAGAGAGTGTACTAACTTTCAAACACTTGCCCTATAGCGGTGTTTTTCGAAATTTTTGATAATTTCCCGCTTCTTAAATCTATTCAATTTCTCTTCGTCCAGGCATTTGCTTCAGTTGGCCACTTTGGCAGTTTGTGTCGCGACCTGTGCACTTTAGATGAATGGAGGCGCTCTTTGCGGCAAATTCCAAGACCAACTTCGAAGGATCACTCCAAAGTTGGGAAGACTTCCCTGCCCGGCACGGGGTCTTGTGCGTTTACTTTGGGCTCTTCACCTTCCATCTTCTGCGGCAGAAATGTCGCCCGCGGATAAGTCGTATGTCATCACATCACGTGCAGCCGTCGCAACTTTCACTTGCAGTCAGGGACTTCTTCTTCTTTATATTTTTGGAACGGGAGCGGTAGCTTAGTGCATCAACTGATGCCACTGCAGCGCCTCTGATCGGGGGGTCCTAGGTTCGAGTCCTGACGGCGGCAGGATTTTCGACACTAGCTTTTCAGCTAGGTCGAATTCAGTCGCTGTCTGGAGGAGAATTCTAGCGGCCGGCTGCTCTGATCGGTAGTTTGCCGTGGTTTCTCCGATCAACACCAGGCGAATGCCGGAGCAGTACCCTACCAAACGGGCCACGGACCGCGCGCGATCTGTCCTTCCCCTTCCTTGTCCTATCCTCTCCCTTTACACACTCACTTACACTAACATGCACTACACTTCCACATACTCCGGGAGACCGGTCGGGAGTTCAGAGCTTGTCCCGGCTGGGGCGGTGCCCCACTGGTGGGAGAGTCCTGGTTAGGGGGGAAACCCCTCTAGCCGACGGTAGGTCGGTGCCGGATCTCGCCATTCATCGAGGGGAAAATCACCGCCATCTCCCGAGAAAAAAACATGCACTACACTAACGGGACTAATGACCGAAGCAGTTGACGCGCCCCGAAACACGAAAAAATCAATCTTTATATTTTTGGTCTTTGATTTTTTTAAACGGAACATTTTTCATATTAATATTTAGTACATAATACATATAGCGCAACGTTTCGGAAATTAGTTGTTTCCATCGTCAGGCTTAATTGAAATAAATAAATATATTATTTTATCAATGGTCAGTGTTAAACAGAAGAATATAACGATGGAAACAACTAATTTCTGAAACGTTGCGCTATATGAATTATATAATAAATATTAATGTGAAAATTGTTCTGTCTTTAAAAATAAAAAACCAAAAATATTATTGTATATTGAAAAAATACAGACAGAAAAATTTTATTTCTTCTTCTTCTTCTTGAGAATAATATTCTTTTGTATCAAGTCCGACGTTTGATTCCAAAACCACCATCACTACGCAGAGCAACCTCTGACAGAAAAATTGGGAAGTTAAAAACATTTTAAGGGCCGATGTCAAGCTAAAAGTTTGTAGTAAGTACTGTTCTGTATTAAATTAGGGGTATATATTTTTCTTTCTCCAATCCTGTGAACTTTACCAAGAATATATTATGAAATGATTATTGGATAAGAAGGGGCTTCCTAACTGAGCAATTCCAAGTTTGTTTCGTCAGATTTTATCTCATTTTTACTCTTAAGTCTTTCCAAATTGCGTTGTATTTTTCATTTCCAGTTCCAGGAGTTGCCAGAAAGTAATGTTTCTTTAATCCATTCGGTCTATCATCAAATGTCTCTTTAAAAAGGTTTTTTGTATTATTTATTTATTGCATAGGTTGTTTTATTTTTTATATTTTTCTACTGGTCTGTATTACTATACTACGTGTATTAAGTTGGCTTGGCTGTAGAGCCCTACAGCCCCTGTACCTGTCTGAGTACCCTCTGGCATTTGCCCCCGCCGTTGCTGGAGAGGAATTTCTCAATCAGTAAGCCTCTTATATAAATCTAGTAATCATTTCACATTACATTCCTTATAAAAATTACAGTATTGCAGAAGGAAAAATATACTCCCCTAATTTAAATAGAGCACAGTATATTACAAAATAACAGCTCAGCACAGACCCTTAAAATATTTTTTAGTTTCTGCCGGAAGATTCTGTCTAGAGCTGTGGGTAGCATCGGTAGTTTTGGAGCCTTTCTGGACCAAAACCCGGAATGGTGCAGTAGCTGTTCTTTTTTGCCTCAGAAGCTGCCTTTCTTGAGTTCGGGACGCTAGTTTATTTTCATGTTCTAAAAATTATTTTTAATATGTGCAATGTGCCCCTTTTTATTTACAGTACTTTCATGCTAGTATTCTTACGTCGTTTTTTTACAGTTATATTAATTTAGTAGTGGTGTTATTACGGTTATGGTTTTTTATAGTATTCTTAGTGCTGCGTTTTTACATTTTACTTTAATATAGTTCAATCAGCGCAATAATCATAAGAAATAAACTAGTTTCTGTATTTATTTAGTTTTAGTTTTGAGTATAGTTGATGATAGTGTGCCAGATCAGGCGAAAAAAAAACCGGCATCGTAATGTACGAGTTTTGAACAACATTTTTTGCTTTGCATCTTTTTAAGAAACCTTCTCATTACGAAGACGTAGGCAGTTATTTCTCGGTAAAATGCTCCAACCATGCTTTTAACCAATTTTTTGCCCATCTTTTATCCCTTAATTCGTTTAACAACTTCGAATATTGCGCTGAGGCACCTTCGCTAGGTCGCGAATCTTAACACTCCTTTCAAATACTTTTTCGTTATCAGTGAAATCATGCTACTAAACGTGCACAAAATTATCGCTGCTCACACATTGGTATGCAATTACATGAATGAAGGTCATTTCGAACATATTAGAACATACGTTTTCCTATGTAAATGTGCAGAGAAGCTGTGTTGACTGGTCAGGATACGGAAGATATCAAAAATTTCGGCTAGGTCAATGGGAATACTATGCTTTCTTTTGAGCTAAGAGCTTCACTTCTTTTCTGTATTAGAAATTCAACGCATAGTGTAGTCGTGTAATTTGTGTGTGGGTAAGTCAGTATTATTGTATTAACGTGTAATTTGTGTATTTGATAATGTTAATATTACGTGTACGTCGTTTTGCCAAATTTTCAGATGTTTCGTTTTCACCAATCTCAGTGTGAACTAGGATTTATTGAAAACTTTACTCATTTACTTCACTCATTAACGGAAAATATATTATTTCCTGATTCATTCTCATTATTCACAATGTTCATTTTAATTTATTCTCACATTCTCTAATTATACTTCTCCTCTCTAGGCTGAAGAAAACCACGACTTTTACAATGAAATTTCGTCCAGTTTTAATTATGTTAGATATCCTTTACGAAACATTGACGTCAAGGAGGATCGTGGTATTTTGCTAAATAAGACAATGTTAATAAGTTGATTGATAGTGACCGTGTGTACATTTTTTAACCATCACTCGCGCTTTCCCTGAACAGTCAGTTATATCCGAATATTCGAATATCAATATCCGAAATCTATTCAGGGTCCAAAAATTGAAATGTAAAGATTTTTTTTAATTGTTGGTAGTTGGAAATAAATATAAGAAGTGATATTTTTGTGGAGGTGACAAAACCTCGTATTTCTGAACTCGTTTTATAAAAATATGCATTTACCAGATAAAATAATCGACTGCCGACAAAAAAGTAAGGACGTAAAGTGTTCGCATTGTCATAATCAGCATGTTTCAAAGGTTCTTTTCCACCTGGTATGGGACACCCGGTACATGTCGTTCATTGGCTGAGGCGGCGCTTGCCTCTGACTAAATTCAGTTATTGCTTTCTGCCTTTTTTGTCGATCTGCAGGGAGAAATTTGGCAAGGAGACGTGGAAATTGTGAATGGTAATTTCGCAAAATTAATTGACCCAGATCGCGCTCTGTTATTTCATAGTCACCCGCTTGTAAAATGAGGATGCGTTGTGGTTCAGTACAATGGCAGTTTGAAAGTAAAATCTCCCAGTTTTCTTGCTCCTCGCATAGGTCACATGTACCTACGTTTTCAATAAAAAAATTGTTTTTGTACTATTTTCTAATCTACACTGTGCTACACCTGCTCTATCATTATTTAGAAGGTCAAGATATAAGTTTTTCATTCCCAATTCCCTCCTGTAGATTTCGGTACTACTTGAAATTTTGTCGTTTCCCCTCCGAATCTGAATGCTCTTCTTTTCGGGTGCAATCTTTGCGTGATTCCAGATGGGTGGACAAAGAATGTGTTTTCAAGGACTGAGCAAAGTTTTTTTTTTTTAATGTTTCCTTCGGGCTTCTCCAGAATACTTTTTAGGACCTTTTTCCAGAATATTGATATAGTAAGTGAATATAAAAAACAACTATTTATAAGGATCTACATTAAAGTTGGAAAGATGGAAAACTAATTTTTTGTTAATTGTGAATTCATTTCCTTCATTTCTTAGCTATCATCTTCTATATTATTTCAGTAGTATACATACCTTTTTCGGCTCTCATACGCAACCAGTCTTTATAAACGATGTCTGTAAAGAAAGATAATTTCACGGAGACGTGACGTATTGCACTTTGACTTTAAAACTATGAAGAATGTTTTAAAAAACGCATATATTCATGTCAAATGCAACCCGCAACACTTTCAGCATTTTTGAATCGATATTGTTAAATAACTCCTAAACGAAGTATTCTAGGGCCTTAAGAAGTAAAATTGTGAGGCCTAATGCCACAAAGAAACGTTGCTCATATCGTAATCAACAGGTTGAGACCTTCTTGAAAATTCTGTTACATTTTTGCTGATTCGACGCTTCTCTATTTTACCCAGGTGTTCAGAGCCTGTAGAACCTGCAACTGTATGTGAAACTAAACTAGTTACTTGATATTCTACGCGATTGAATTATACGGGTGTACTTCTCTGCTCAGTAATAACGTTAAATAATAGTATCGACAAGGGTGTATTTTATTGTTATCAATTACAAGGAGACATATAGAGCAAGTGGCGGAGGATAAAAGTGTCTTGAAGAAAAAGATATACTGATGGCTTAATATTGAAATTGCAAAATAGGGAAGATGGTGGTGATTACCATGAGAGAGTTCCCGCACGGGTACGCTAGTAAATCTTATAATTTATTTATGAATTTAGCACTTATTTCATGCAAATATTTGATTTTACATCGATCTCAAATACTGCAGAGTTATTTTTCTTTTGTTCACTACGCACTGTGAACGATTCCCCATATCAAACTTCTGTTCACTATTCCTACTTTGCTTCATCACTTCAGAGCTGGTGTTCCGTGTAACTTAAACAGAGGATGCCTTGTTTTTTTCGCATTAAACCCAACGGTGAAAACCTCAGTTTAATTTTTGACATTAGGTGCACAATAAAATACTAATGTGAGACATATAATGTACTGGGATAAACTGTATAAAATTATGAGAGAGAAATGCTTTTAGTTGCAGATTAGCCCATTTTTTTGAGGAGTCAAATTTGATCATTTTCTTGCCAGCCTGCCATGAAATGAAAGTCCTCTGGAAATTTATTTGCCTGAAACGTGATTCCGATGTGAATTTCCTGTGGTAAAGAAAATGGTGGTTAAAATATTCGACACCACCGGTCATTATAAAGATATGCTACCAATGCTGGCAAAATATATACCTGAGATGTTGGTGCAACATATTTTCATTACCAGAAAAATATGGAGTGTCAATGCAACTTCATTTCGTTGGAACAATCCCTCTACCCACTGCCACGCGATCGTGTTCACATCATTAGAGTATGTTCGAGTAATAATGGTGGAGCCGCGAATACTTGTCATTCTTCTCAACACTGTCTCGCTCTCACGTACTAAACCTATATATTGTGATATTTTCTGTTTCTCCGTACCCAAAACTGCTGAACGATTTCATCCCCTGAAAAATCGGATGCTTTATTTTCATCTCGTGAGATTGTTCTTGGAGTATACGTATATTTTGATACGCTATCTCATTCGAACAATTTCTATGTGAGTACATACTACGTTCTTGTTTTATTAATATACAGTTTGTTTTAAATCATTTCCTCCTTGGGTAAATTTTTAATGAAAAATATGAATCAACAGTAAATTAGTAGCTGTGAGTTTTGTCACAAAGATCGATAAACGTAGATAGTTTTTGTAAAATTATTCTGACCTATATTCTTTCTGACATATTCTGATCACTGGTTTTAGTAAGTCAATGAGACATTCTCATCAATATTGTAACGCACCGCCATGCTATAATTCATGATTGCTTATCCTGTTGCGTATTACGAAAGAGAGCAGGGGCCACATTGACAATATCGAACATGAGATGGCTTTGGTGGCTCAGCGCATTAATTAAAGCCACTGCAGTGCTCTAACAAACGGGCCACGGATCCCGCGCGACTTTCCCTTCCTCCTCCTTGTCTTATTCTCACCCTTTACACAAACACATGCACTTCCCTACCACACATGCCGGGAGACCAGTCGGCAGTTTAGACCAGTCGGCTTGTCCGGACTGGGGCACTGCCTCGCTGGTGGAAGATACGTATTGGTCGAGGGAAAAACCGCAAGCCGACGGGTAGGTCGGCATCGGATCTCGCCATTCAGTGGGGAAAGATCACCGCCCTCCCCCGATAAAACAAGCACTACGCTTGCGGGTCGAATGACCTTAGCAGTTGACACGCCCGGAATCATCAATCAAACAATCGAACGTAAAACATTTCGGAAGTGGGTAAGATCGAAGGAATATCCCTATAATAGTTGTAATGCGGGCGTGAATCTTAAAAAAAGATTGCACGACCAGATATAATTATTTTCATCACGCATTTTCGTTACCTGGAATCAGCAGTTTGCCGAAAGCTTTCACTTTCTACATAAGCAAAAAACAAGTACATTCACACATGATTAGTCAAAACTAATTATAATTTTTACCCGAGGAGAAGAATCGTGCGACAGAAAATGCTTTAAAAAATAACAATTTTTTGATTTGTAAAACAATAAATATAATATTTAGGAATATAAAAAAATTAACATATTACGAATTTCAAAAGCGTTTACATAGAAAGAATGAGTAATTTTTTACCAGATTTTTTTTTTAAATTTAATACGTTAAACCAATTATTTACGTACTTTTGACCAGTCAGATATTTCAACTTCTTGCAAGATTTCTTTACGTGCGTTTTTTTAAATTTCCATTACGTAAATATTCCACGTAAATTGTGTTTTTCCATAAAATGTTTAAAAGTTCAAAGCATTTATCTCAGCTCCTCGCCTTCTCCGGATACCCAATATACATTTCTTAGTTCTTCTTTCTTCCAAATTAATTTTGCATCTATTTATTTATTTGTTTATTTATCGCCAAAACAATTAAAACAAAGTGTGACAAAATATGAGGGAAAATGTATTTTGTGAAAGTTTTCGTAAAGTTTTCTATCCTTATCCTAATCCATATAGAAGTTAAATGCTGAATACAGATAGAAATCGGTCTTTTGGGGAAGAATTGATAAGAAAATATTCGCTCCCGTATAATAAAAAGTGCAAGGCAAATCAACTATAGATTTGGGCTGGCATCCCTCATTATTCACGAATGAATCGACTCCCTGTTGAGTTGGACGTGGAGAACGATCATTTGAATAACTATATTTCCCACTGTACTCTTGAAAGCGCACACAGATAGTGCAGTTCCATTTATGCCCAGAAGCAAAAGAAGGGGCCATCTCACATCGTTTACGTGTAGTGGAAAGAGAATCTTGTTCTGAAAATTCTTGTTGTGAGAATTCTGAGCATATTGTTCTGAAAATTCACCCATATACGTTTACTCAGCGAGAACGTCCACTCCAGTTTTCAGTTGTCTATCTTCTTCACAACTATCGTTTCTCAAAAGAAAAAAATGGCTACTGTCAACTATTTTTATATTCAAACATATTTAATTAAAAAAGAATCAAGTCCACAAAAGTTCACTACATCGCCCTTTGTATATTAATTTCATTTATTTCGTAAAAAACTACACTCGTATAATTACCAAAAAGTTCTCAAAACCTTGACAATTCTCGCCAGTTGAGTTCCCAAAGAACGTTCATTTTTTGCACCACTCGCGGCACACAGAGTAAACACAATGTTCTACCGTATTGTTTGTATCTTAAACATGTCAATAAACTCGTGCAATAAAATAACACTGCTAGTTTATTTTAATATGTCGTGTTATTTCTGTCCACTTACCACAGTGTTGAACGAAATTTAGTGAATTGTTATTCCTAAAATAAATAGGGGAGATCTGATGTCAGGGAACGCTTGTCAATTGCTCGCTATTGCATTAGGTAACGAATCACTAGCACTGTTGGCATAAGCCTACAGTGGCCGCGCAAACGGTTCATAAATGTACGAAGTTACGGACTGAAGTTGCGGGAAACTTCCGCGCGTTTCCGTAAGCTTGGAAAAGAAAAATTGAAATAATTTGTAAAACTGACACTGCAGTGCGTAGCTTAAACAAACGTTTACAAATGTTTGTGAATTGAATTGTTCTTAAAAAGACGTCAGTGTTAATCCCTTAAACGTCTTTCTTATAGAGCTCTCTTGACTAGGGTGAGCAGACGTTCCCTTTTTAACGGGATTATCTTTTTTTTTTTCATTACGTATCCCGTTGTCTCGACAAAACATTAACGGGACGCGAAATGTCCCGTTATTTCGTTCTTGGCTATAGCCTCACTCTCCCTAGACACCTTCTGGTTTCCGCTATTACGCATTTCCGCAAATCTTACATTTCATCAAAATTTTATCCAGAAAGTTTGAGGAATGGGAAAAAGATAATGTAGAGATTGATAAAAAATAATGCGATGTTTTCCACACATTTAAAAGTATAGGCAATCCCTGAAAAAAACATAGATGTAATTGTGAATGTTGCTCTGTCTGCTCGAGGCAAAAATACTGTGGTGAAAGTTTTTTTCAATTGTCAATTCCCTTTGGATTGATGAAAGAAAAATCCTTTTACTACCGCAACTATTTAAGCAATTTTAACTATAAAAACTCGTTTCCAAGATCTGAGCTTAAGGAAATCTACAACCTGTTATTAAGCAATTCCAAACTCTTGCAAGATATTAAATCTTCAGATAAGTACAAAGATCATAGTGATGTTACCGAATGAGAAGCCACAAGTTCATGTTTCGCAGGTTCTTTGTAAGTTGGTTATTAAATGTCTTTTTACGTATAAAAAGTGATTGGCACAGATGTCTCAGTGAAGCTTTGCGGTTATATATGAAGCACATTTTCTTTGTAAGCTCTTGTCCCGTTTTGTCCCATTTTTCTTCCATATTTCATGACTGTCCTGTTTTGTCAAAAAATCTGTCACCCTAACCTACTGGGTTTATAGTCGCTCTTTTGAGCAGGGCTGCTCAAATGCAAGAATTTGGACCTAACTGCAGCTACCTGCGCACCAGTCGCCTGAGTCGAGCGTTTCTCCTCCCCAAATGCTCGAGCTGAGACAAGCAAATGTCTTTGTCTAGTTGCCTGTAGAGCTGCGCCAGGGCACATCAAGTGACCCGCCTATTTGAGCAGCCTTGCTCTAGAACAAAGGAAGGCAAATCGACCGTTCTCTCGCCACGTTATTCCAGCTAGCTGGCGGATGTTGGTATTTTCATTTGGGATTCTCACTGCATGAAGGCAGCGCATGATAGTGTGAGTGTTCACTGCTCATCGAAGTGAGGCAATCGAGATATTTTCTTCAAGTAAGTGAATACCGTACTTTAAATATCTAAACTTATAAATGTATTCGTAGTGTGAAAAATTCGTAAAATATTTCTTCAAATCTCGTAAAATCTCGTAAAATATTTCTTCAAGTTTCAACAAAATGATCTTTCGAATAATATTGGAATTTTATATGTAACGAATGATTCATATTATTGCCACGTTTTTCGCAGATGTTTTGTGGATAACCCAGTAGCTCACATTCATCCATAGGTTCTCGACGTCGCGTCACCTGTAGAGACTTACGCTGAAAATTTGCCACCAAGGAAATCAGATGAAGTTGATTTACGGCTGCGGAAGCCTCCATTAAATCTCCCGTAATTGTTTTATCTACGACACACGCGCTCCTCGGTGGGTGAGGGGTTAGCTTTCTTGTCTCTGAACCCCCAGTGCGCGGGTTCGATCCCTGCCGAGGTGCGCGAGGTCGGAAAATCCACAATAGCCATGTAACGCTTGTGACATGTAAAAGAATCCTGGCGGCAAAGATGCCCGGCAAAATTAAAATCCCTCCGACAACATCCGGCCCTAACGAGATCTCACTTGTTCTAGTTCTCGTTCCGTTCTCAACCATTCCGAATATAGGTAACTCTGCCCGACATGTGGCGGAGAAAGTGAGAGTCAAATCTCAGGCTCATTTAGGGGACTGTCCGCGAGGTGCGCCTGCTCGATAAGACCCAGACCCGCGTCGGGGGTAGGCTTCTAAGGAAGCCTGGGTCGAAAATCGCGGGTGCAGAACAACTGCCTGAGGGCAGTCTCCCCGCTAATAGTTCCATACAATATACATAAATAATACAAAGCAAACCCCCGGTGCTTTGAGCAATTCCCGTTGGAATTTCGCCAGTAACTAGATAGCTCAACCAGTCTGAAAAATTCTAAAGACCGGATGTTCTTATCAGTAGTTTTCCGAAACTTTTCTGATCATTCACAGGTGAATGCCATAGCTATACCTTAAAACATGAGTCATGGACGTTTTCTTGATCAACACTTTGTTTTCCTCTCCCCTTGCATAACTTTCTCTTACAAGCACATAACAAAATTGTCAGGATCATAGAGCTGCTCTCGGTTGGGGCAGTGCCGCCGATTAGGGAGATACCTTGTCTACGCAACGCTTTTGTGTGTGTGCCCTGAACTTCGTTCTCGCGGGATTCAGATACCAGACTGTCAACCAGTGGCGAATTCTGAACATTATTTTAAGTATACTGCACTTTATGGAAGCTACCTCTACCGTTGTCTTTTTATGTTGAGCTTTTCTAAAATCCCAGTAGTACGAACTTCTGTCCTTATTAATAGTTCTATAAGACAATTACACAAACCACTAACTTCTGGATCATTAACACCCTCCATTTTCACAAAAAACTTGACAGAAGTGTAACTTCCGAACGGCCAGAGAAGGACTGTTCACCGCAATATTTTGCGATGCCTATCGACCGTCCAGACGTGCATCCTCCCCTCTCCCCGCCCTTGAAACATGATGAGCCCTAGGTTATCGCGGCTGACATGCGATGCCTTCGCCTGCGCTAGCGAATTCTCTGAACAGCATTAAGAACTGCTTGAAACTTCTCACTACTTCTAACTACCGCACTTCATAGCGCTTGCGGATGCGAAACACTGACTGGCCCTCGGTAGCAAACGAGCTTTTTTTCGCATCTGTTTCAAAATCTCAATAAATTTTTAGAGGATTACCAAACTTTCGAAATATTTTTTATACATTGCGAAATACTAGGTATACCGGAGAATTCGCCACTGCATACTTGTGCGCCGGCGAGAGGTGCGGATAAAGACTAACCCCTTTAAGACCATCCAGTGGAACAATCCCCCTGATAGAACGAGGAATGTATGCATTGTCCAACTGAGACCGGAAGCGGTGGCTCAGTGCATTAACTGATCTCACTGCAGTGCCGCTCACCGGGAGGTCCTAGATTCGGATCCTGACGGCGGCAGGATTTTCGACACTAGCTTTTCAACTAGGTCGAATTCAGTCGCTGTCTGGAGGAGAATTCTAGAGGCCGGCTGCTCTGATCGGTAGTTTTCTGTGGTTTCTCTCATCTAAACCAGGCTAATGCTGGAGCAGTATCCTAACAAACGGGCCACGGACCACGCGCGATCTTTCCTTCCTCTTCCTTGTCCTATCCTCACCCCCGCACACTCACACGTACACTAACATGCACTACACTATCACACATGCCGGGAGATCGGTCAGGGACTTCAGAGCTTGTCCCAGCTGGGACGGTGCTCCGCTGGTGGGAGATACCTGGTTGGGGAAAACCCCGCTAGTCGACGGTACGTCGGCGCCGGATCTCGCCATCCAGTGGGGGAAGATAACCGCCACCTCCCGGTGAAAAATCAATCCAACTGAGCGTGCCCGCGTGCGTGTGTGTCGCAGGTGCAGAGACGATGCGCGCGGCGTGGTGCGGAGCGGCGCTGGGCGGCGCGCTGCTGGTGCTGCTGCTGGCGGCGGCGACGGCGCGCGCCGAGCTCTACACGGCGCTGGTCGAGCTGGAGGAGCTGCTCGAGACGGAAGCCGTGCTCATGACGGAGCTCGAGGGCTACATCGCCGCGCAGGAGGAGAAGCTGCGCGTCCTTAAGAGGTAACCTGCGCGCGCAAAGCGCAAACTAGCGGTGATGCAACCGAACGTACTGTTAATGATGTCGTAGGCTTCCGCGTCCAGTCATGATCTGGGCTGTCCAGGTGACGCCGTGTCGAAGGCTGAGTTGCTGACGATTCGACAAGTCTGTAATGTGCCAGTTTTTTCCCTCTCCAGTACTCCTGCAGAAGCGGGAATTTATGCAAAAAGTTGGGTAAACATTTTTTCGCTCCAGCCTTTTGAAGCTTAGTGAGGGCTATTTTTAACAAATTACTTATGTACTAGACTTATAACTGATGACGATCGCCTCTTTGGTCTTAGGACGCGTGGTGGGCCAGGATGTTAGGCGCTCCGGTTGATATAATAGATGAGGCGGGCTGTGATTGGCTTAGGTGACTGGATAGTCAAGTCTATCACAGCCTTGCCTGGCTCCGCCTGATTTACCGGTCACCTAAGCCAATCACAGCCTGGCCCATCTATTATATAAACCGGAGCCCCCAACGTCCTTGCCACACTACAGCCCTAGAGAAGACCACGATATGTTGGTCGAAACGTCAGCACCTCAGCCTTCGACGCGGCGTCCATACGCAATATTGTAATATTGCGAATTGTATTTGTATCCAACAAAATCCTCAGATCATCTCGTGAAACAATCTCGTCAGTAAAAGAAACGTGAGAAACGTTCGAATTTGCAATTTTCGCAGATTCCCAGTGGTCGAAAGTTCACAAGATTTAGTGAAGATCTTACCTCTTATATTACCTCAACTTATATTGAGGGAATCTATACCTCATTCATGATTTAAGTGCCAATAATTGGCAAATCTGGATAGTTGAGTAAATTAATCCTGTCTTATTAATAAATTTACCGGTATCGAATTATGAAATAGTATTTATTTAAAAGATAATATTTATTTTAGAAATAAATCTTAAACAAAAGACAAAAACAATAAGTTGAGTAGGTAAATGGTGATCATCAATCAGAATATTTATTAAGGACGCCTTCGACACGAAAAACAAATGAAGAGACGCGTAGAAACGAGAGTAGGTTCATATTCGCGCCCAGGCGTCAAATCTATAAGAGAAACAATTCATCCGCCTGGGACATGGGGCCAATCAGCAGGCGCGCTGACCAAAACAATAGCTAAGATGTTTCCAAGAAGTAGATGAAAGAGAATGAGTTTCGCAGTAGAGTAGTAGAGTAGTCCAGTCACTAAGTATCTGATCCATGAAAGAATTCCGTTAGTTTTTTTTCTCAACAGTTTCTTATGTTTTGGGGGTACTGAATTCAAATTTTAAGTTTGCCACTTCGAAAGAGCCGGCCTTAGGGAGAAAATTGCAACAAAATGGACTTAAAAGTTGCGCCCTTTTCATAGTTTTTCGCTTACATTTAGATACCTGTACGTTTTATTGAAATTACTAGGTGACAAAATTAAACTTACAAAATTAATGGGGACAAATTTTCCTAAGAAAATATATATTAACTTTAATTTTGTGATAAACTGTTTAGGCGCTAAAGCGCTCTGAAAAACGGAGAATAGCTACCTCCTGCCCTCCTATCACGCGGCGGCGCTCTAGTTTCACTGTAACATACTTGAAAACAATTGTGAACGAATTATTGGCATTGTTAAGTGAATAACTGTCCAATACTCGCAGATTCAGTGGGGACGTTTTTACTCACGCGATATTTCTGTAAAACTCAGCGTGAGGTAATCAAAATATGACGGAAACATAAAAAGGGGAGAGACAATACGTTTGGTACAGGATGCTCATCGAATATACCGACAATACATTTCGAACGACCAGCAATACATTTCGTCAATGTGTGTCAAATTATGACGTAAATGGATAAAACTTCAGAAGAAATTTTAAGTATGAAACAAAAATATTGAGCGAAAGGATCGAATTTCGACAGGATATTTGTAGTTGCACTAGATTTTTTAATGAATTACTTGCACTGCTCAAAATGTGTTCAATGTCTCTTTATCCCGAGCAGAGTCGTTTATTTCGTGACCAAATACCGAATGTTTCACTCTACTAAGCGGCTGCCGTATTGTTTTCCTAGTGAAAATACTCGTGTCATAAAATTGCTACGGTGCACAACCCGGTGAGAATTATCAAATATTTGCCTGCCCCTTTTATTTATTTGAAGGAAAGCTAAACACCCAGAGAAATGCATTTTAGTTTCAATATCGTGATAGTGTTTCGTTCATTATCAAAGTTCTCTCGTGTGTACCTTTCAGACTAATAATGGTTGGGATCTATTATATCATTTTAGATAGTAAAATGTACAGACCTCTGTTATAGAACGGTAGGTAGGAAAAAAATATATATGTAAATCTCTTTTTTACAAAGAACTCGTCAGTAAAGATTAATACAAAGAGCTTTGACAAAAGGAGGAGATTAAAGAGTGAAATACTAACGAACCTTTCTTCAGAAGTATTCTCCAGTGCATCTGTGAAGTTGTAGTTTGACCTTAACGTTTGAAAGGAAGATTCAAAGACATCACACGATATATTTCTCTTTG
Source organism: Teleogryllus occipitalis (assembly GCA_011170035.1). Lineage (NCBI taxonomy): Eukaryota > Metazoa > Arthropoda > Insecta > Orthoptera > Gryllidae > Teleogryllus > Teleogryllus occipitalis. Next base: position 83,933 of record BLKR01002872.1, read on the forward strand.
TGAAATCATTCACTTGGAACAACTATGCTTTCCTTCCTCCTGCCTGAAAACTGTGGCTGCTCTTGCTGCATAGTTTTCTTCCTTTGTAAAAATCCACAATATGGAGTCCTATTTTTCTTGCATGTTCCGTCATGAATGAATAGTCAAGGGTCGACAGACTGCGAGTAACCTTCCTTTCAAGGTTCAGATGAATATGATATACGTCGAACATCAGTTTGTGAACAGCATTTTCTTGGCCGATTTCTGAAAAGCATATTTGCATTAAAAAAAATTAAAGAAGAAAATCAGCTGCTATTGTTTTTTCTTTGGTTCATCCAAAAATTGAAAAGCAAGAAACTATTTTTTAAAATTATTTCAGAAGTAAAAGAAACCTTCATTTGATTAATATATAATTCATGTTATTGCACATCAACATTAAGGATATATACTGAAAAGTAGAGTTTTTGTCATATAAAATTTATATTCATCAAATATATTTGCACAATAATATTTGCAACTCCCTATGAAGACGTTTGCTGACGAATAAAGCTATGTAACATGCACGAAATCATGCATTCCTCAGGTCACTGAATATATGTTTCGCAAATAATTTATGGATGTGTTCCTGGAATAATTAGAATATAAGTCATTTTTGATTACCCTCTCCGATAAATCAGAAGAGAATTCATTGTGGAGAACGAACGTAGATTTCGGAGTCATGTCTCAATTCTCCACTTCAATATTCGCGCTCATTGTGTTTCATACTACCATCAGAGTTAGTACATTCAAAGTTAAATTTGAATTTTTTTGTTTTTAGTTGGAGGAAGACTCGGAAAACATTTTAAACTTTTGCAATTTTCAAAAAACAGGGTTTTCAACGAAAATGAGACGTGCACCATTCTCTTAAACGTCCTTCTATCTAACAACAAAATTTAATCAAAAACGATAGGGCCACTTCGTTTTGAAATTTTGAAAATGTCCCATGGGCTTTATGTAAAGTACCCTCCAAAATTATCGGTTTCAAATTCATGGGATCGCTACATCAACCAGATCGATTGAAAATGTCAATTTTGGAGAAAATCGGCTGAACGGTTTAGACGGACGGACGGACGGACGGACGGACGGACGGACGGACGGACGGACGGACGGACGGACGGACGGACGGACGGACGGACGGACGGACGGACGGACGAACGGACAGACGGACGAACGGACAGACGGACGAACGGACAGACGGACGAACGGACAGACGGACGAACGGACAGACGGACGAACGGACAGACGGACGAACGGACAGACGGAC
>BLKR01002872.1:85314-97616 GCA_011170035.1 Teleogryllus occipitalis
GACAGACAGACAGACAGACAGACAGACAGACAGATGGATGGACAGACGGACGGACAGACGGACGGACGCACGAACGTTTTGCCGTCATTCGATTTTTCGATATCAAGGTCCCACAAAACATGGATTCTGGCTACACCACGTGGTAAAGGATCCCCCCCCCTAAATTTATCAACCGGATTTATCTACTTTTTTCGTTACTAGGGTCCTGTAATAAGAGTTTTTTCCTGGCGGAAATTCGCCTTTTTTCCACGCAGCATTACATAACTTTCTGGCGAGAAAATAAAAATGCTCCAGAAAATCATCTAAGAATGGGGAGGGGAATACGGTGTAAAACGGAAAACAAAAGAAGAAGGCTGCTAACTTCTGGTGTCTTGAATTCTATCTTCATTCACGAGAATTATTGAAGAATTGGCTAGGAGGCCAACACTTCCCGACCACTGAGAAGTTTCATAGCAACGTGCAGGCCGATCTCGCATTACGGACGGCAACGTTCTTTGAAAAGGGATCATCAAAAAAAGCTCGACTACAGTTACGACAGATGCCAGAAGGTTCTGGGGGATAACGTAGAAGATGAACCTGGTACCTTTGTTTTAGAAATAATTTCATTTATTTCTTTACGATTGCATATTTGTGATCCAACGAAGTGGAAAAATACTGCCATCGTTAAAATACTCATATCTGATTATTATGAGTATTGTAACGTGACGACTAGATTGCGTCAGATAAAAAGTACATTCAGTTCCAAGCAGATTGTGATTTTAAGACAAGTCATATTCATAATCGAATTTTATGATTGTTAAAAGTAGAGTAAATTTTATTAAAACAAGGTGTGCAACTAATTTGAAATTGGATTTCGATTGTCCTTTGAACATCACAATATCTGGAACATTGCTCCCAGTTCTGTGTATTGGATTAAAGTACCGATTAATATTTCACGTCGAGATTACTGTTTAGCAATCTTTTATCAACAGCTTGTCATCCTCAAAGATATTAATTTAGTAGTGGATTGCTGTTCACAAAATGTGTGATTATGTATCTCCAGTATTGAAAGCTTGCAAAATAAAATAGAAAGATGATTAAGGCATGATGTACGATTTTTTAACGCTTCCGCCACCTGCCCCACAAAATTATCTCATTAATCTTTGACAAAATATATGAGCATCATCGTCGCACGTAGCGAAACAAAGAATTTGTAGAGAAGTTTTCGACATTTATTTTGAAAGTTTCAACATCCTAAAAATCTATCATTACTTCCTTCTCAGTACGTCGAAGTAGTAATCCAAGTTTCGTTGATTGAATGTTGCAAATACAAGCGGAAAATACTACATTAAACCCTGAACGAAGTTTTTCTATGAATGAACAATTCTGGGGGAACAAGCCAAAACCGAGAGTGCGAAACCGAGAAAGTAAGCGTTTCCATTTGCATTCCTGGGGCGACTGCCTACTCAATGAAACATGCGCTAACTGCAGTTTCGCGCCGAGCTGGTCCAGAGCGAAATGGAGCACTAAGTTGATCTTGGTAATGCGATCAACACCGGCGGCGTCCTCGTGGGAGCGTGGGCACGGGAGGGCCGCGCAAACGGACTTGGGCAGCCTCGCTCGCCGCGCGCCTCACCGGACCAACTCGTCTCGCTGCGCGTCCCAGCGCGGCGCCACAACGACCGGGCAGCGTGCCCGCGCAGGGACCCCGAGACAACGTTTGCTGGCGAAATAAAATAAAATATATATATACAGTGTCCGATAAGGGCCTCGCCTCGTTCAGGGGATTGCTGGCCGGCCAGTTCGTTAAAAACAACCTTCGTTTGATTATGCAGGGAGTTTTAAAGGAGCAATGCGCAATCGATCGTTCTTATATGGTGGGCGCAGAAAGAAAGTGACACCTCACAAAAAAGGTCATTGTACAGGAGGGCGGTTTTAACTTACGCGCAGCCGTTTATTTCGCGAACAAAGTAAGTGTTATATTTTATATGGCTTATTATGGCGCTTCCGACGGGTACCTTCATGTTAAAAAGTTTTACTTGTGCTTTACAAGTTAATAATGAAAGTAAATTTTAAGCTTGTTACACTTATCCGACTAGTTCATTGTCAGGCGTAGGAAATTGTATTAAAAAGTATCCATATAATTAATACAGTAAAATGGTGATCTGAGATATAGATAACCACTAGATGTATTCGTATGATCAGGGTGTTTATCGGTGTAAAAAAATTTTCTATTTCCGCAATTGTAATCAGTTTTGCATTTTCGTAATTCTTAAAAAGTTATTTACAAAAAATAATTAAAACAATAACACAACGTCCTGCGCAAAATATGAGTTGGGGAACCTGCGGCATATCATTATTATAACGCCATGTCTCCGAGCGCATGGCCAAATATAAACAAATTGAACAATGAAAGTTGTGAATGTAAAAAAGTTTACTGAGTTACAGACTGACAACCAAGTGTAATAAGGTATTCACAAAAAACTAACTGTTACAAGAACTCAACGTTCTTCGCAAAATTTAAGTTGGCGAACCTGTAACTGCTGAAAGCGAATTTTGAAAGCGCCAATACATTTGGTGTTCGTGTGCGGTTCGGTGCGGTTGAACAGCGAATTTAGTTACAGAGAAGTGGCAGCGAATTTGGCTAACAGCGAAGGTTAGTATATTGTATCCGATTACATCGCACGCAGAGATAAGTTCTGTGCAATTTTTATATTAGTGTCTTATATTTGATATTTTGAATTGGTAGGTACAAGATTTTTTTACGAGCACATGGCTTAATTCTACATCCATCTTGGTGCAGCAGAATAGCATAGTTTCATGTGCGTGCAGTGCGGTTTACCAGTGGTTAAAGGTTAGTAATATCCAATTACATTGCAAGTCAATTGCATTATGCCAACATACTCCAAGATGTGCAGTAGATTACATTGTTTGTATGGCTCACTTTTATCTTTTTTTACACTAACGAGTGCCACAGTCGTTTGTATCTTGGCCCATAAGAATTTCGAAATTCCTGTTATTTGCATGTATTAAGATTTTAAGTATTAAATTTTAGTTCCAGTAACATTAAATCCTCAATGTTCATGAATGTCTTTTTATTTATTTTTTAGGACTAAAAGTTATTTTTGTAATGTTAGATAATCTCTTAAAAATTTTTTTCTTAAGATTCTATTTCTTTTAAAAGTTTCTTTTTCTCTTCAAATTCTTTCTAATATATTTGTATTTGTTATTCTTCAGACCTAAATTAACTGTTTTCACTCTATTTTGCGGTTATTTATAATATAAGCATGCATTTTTGCAACAATTTTATTTCCCATATTTTGTTTTGATAGGTTCAACCTTCATTCTGCCTACATCTTGGTGCATTTAAATAGCGCAGAGGGACTTGAAATAAAGGTTAGTTTAGAGATATATGTTCTGATTATTAAATATATATTCAAGATAAAATTCTGCAAATTAAATAGCACTATGTATTATGATTTTAAGAATTACATTTTAGTTCTATTAACATTAAATCCTCAATGTTCATAGATGTTTTTTTTTATTTAGGACAAATATGCCACGTAAAAGACCTCTTACACTGGAAAGAGAAGACAGAAGAAAACGGGAAAGGCGGGCTCTGTCAAATGAACATGCAAGTTCAAGCAGATGAAACGCATGGCATCCGTCGCAATAGAAGTGCAAGCAGAGACCTTCCACTTAGTTATGATGCTGCCAGAATATATAAATCTGACAGTGAAGTTCCATTGTTCAGTGTTGGTGGAATGTACTATAGATGTTGTCATTGTTCTGCAAAACTTTTCCGAGGTGAGCAGAATACTTCTATATGTTGCCATAAGGGGAAAATAAAATTACCACCAATTGCCGTGCCTCAGTTTCTTAGAGAGCTAATCGAAGCAAATGATTCGACAACAAGAAATTATCTTGAAAACATACGGCAGTATAATAATGCTCTGGCTTTTGCATCTGTTCAGTTAAATGCTGTTCATTTATGAGGGTCGGGGCCTTATTGTCTAAAAATTCATGGACAGATATATCATGCTGTTGGGCCTTTGATTCCAGAAAATAACATTCAGCCATTATATGCAGGTTTATTCATTTTAGATGCAAGTGAAGCCGTAAAAAAAACGTATAGATAGGCATGAAAATCGTTTTTGTGATAGATATATTATGCAGAATTTACAGGAAATTATTCTCCATATAAATCCTTATGCTCAGCTTTTTCAACACATGAAGAACATTACGGATCATGTTCAAAATATGGAGCTAAAATTCTCCTTGGAAAATTCATTTGATAAGCGTCGGTACAATATTCCAGTATCGGAGGAAATAGCTGCAGCCTTTATGTTTGATGAGGGGGAGAAACCAGGAAAATTTGACTTCGTAGTAAGATCAAAAAGCTCAGAGAGAATTTCCATTATATCGAACATGAATCCTCATGTTGACCCTATGAGCTATCCACTGTTTCCCTGTGGTGATTCAGGATGGCAGCCAGGCATTCAGCATGTTGATATATATAGAACTGCAGTTAGGAATTCAACAACACAACTGCGGTACTATTGCTATCGTTTGGCAGTTCATGACAATTTAAGTTTACTACATTGGAGGGTGGTATGCATTCTCTTTTTAAATTACCAGTTCCTATTCATGAATCATCTGTGGCCAAAATCAGAGAAGATTCTGTGGAAGCAAAGGTTTTACAAAAAGCATCACTAATTATTTGGGATGAAATATCAGTGGTTTCCAAAAATGCTCTAATTGTCTGTAATAAATTATTACAGAATATCATGAAATGTGATTTGTTGTTTGGTGGGAAAGTTATTCTGTTTGGAGGAGATTTTAGACGGACCCTTCCAGTTATTAGACGTGGTACCCGTTTATCCATTGTTGAAAACTGTGTAAAAAATTGTTTATTTTGGAAGTTCATTAAAAAAGAAAACTTACAGAAAATATTAGAGCAGCTGCTGATCAAGAATTTAGTGAGTGGTTATTAAAATTAGGAAATGGAACATTGTCATCTCACCACTTACAAGATGAATTGGTGGAAATACCTTCACAGTGTATATGCAATTACGATGACTTAATAAGCAATGTATTTCTTACCCACAAAATTAATGAAACAAATATTGACGCTCTAACAAATGTTGCAATACTGTGCACAAAAATGACTATTGTTCAGAAATTAATAAAGACATTGTTGAAAATTTGGTGGAAGGTCCTTCTAAAACATATTATAGTATTGACTGTGTTGAAAGTGAAGATCACTCCTCTGCCCAGTTATATCCTCTAGAATTCTTGAATAGTTTAACTCCATCAGGTCTCCCACCTCATATTCTTACACTGAAAATTAACACAATTGTGATGTTAATAAGAAATTTAAATGTTAGAGAAGGTTTGGTAAATGGAACGCGCATGATTGTGAAGGCATTGCATGACCTCTGTATTTCTGCAGTAGTTATTGATTCAGGGAAGACCGTTTTAATACCCAGAATTCAGTTATGTCCTTCTGATTTAAGCCTTCCATTTATGTTGTGTAGAAAATAATTCATAGTGTAGACAATAAGAATTGTCTTCACTATGACTATTAACAAGTCACAAGGACAGACACTTGAGCGAGTTGGTATTTATTTACCTACGCCTGTTTTCTCACTTGGCCAGCTATATGTAGCATTTTCACGAGCAAGGTCGTTTCGAAATGTGTTCATTCTGTTGTTGAAGGACCAATTCAAAGAAAATGGCAAGTTATTCACTCAAAATATTACATTGAGGGAAGTGACCTGAAATTTTATTTGTTTGTTAAATTTAATGATGTTAATTTTATAGTGTGTACATTTCATAGTGTATAAATTTTATTTTTATTTGTGTATTAAATTCTATTTATTTTCTTCTCAAATTAGTATTTATTTACCTATGCCTGTTCCACATTTATTTAGCATTTTCACAAGCAAGGTTATTAATAAATGTGTTCATATCCATTCTTGAAGGGAAGGACCAATTCAATGAAAGTGGTAAGTTATATTCACTCGCGAGCAAGAAAGGCTTTATTTATTTATTGTGGCAATTTTTTTTGTTTGTTGGTTTTTATAGTTTATTTTTAGTGATAGATTTTTGAACATGGATTGTAATTTTCAATAATAAAGGTTATTGATATTTTGTCCTGTTATTGATCGTGTTGGTCAACATTATCATGAATGTTATTGATATTTTGAATTGATTTATTCTTAAATTATTGTATTTGGGAAGAATTAATTATATCAAGTCCCATTATTCATACATTTTGATTTGTTAGTGTCCTACAGAGAATTTGAGTTAAAGAAAATTAGTACATTCTGCTGTGATAAAACTCTTAAATTACAATATTGAATTAGATGCAGTGGCTAAAAATTTTATAAATAAAAAAAAGGAACTTCCAGTATAAATAAAAGAAAATTGTAATTAAGGGAATTTTAAAAATATTGAACTCCGTGCGAATTATTCGCACGGGCACTACTAGTAAATTTTTATTGCGATTACAATGGTATAGACCATTTTTCCATTTAAGGCTTTGTATTTCGTAAATTTCATAAAAATGGCAAAAATTTTTTCTCAAAACCGCAAAAATAGAGCAGAATTCTGGTAATCTCCAATGCAAAAATCAGCGCTCTAGAACGCATATTAAAGGCGCTAGCCAGTTAAAGATGTGAAAATTTAACTGATGTCAGAAATTTCTAAAAACTACCGTCCTGGGATAAATTTTTATTGCGATTACAATGGTATAGACCATTTTTCCATTTAAGGCTTTGTATTTTGTAAATTTCATAAAAATGGCAAAAAATTTTTCTCAAAACCGCAAAAATAGAGCAGAATTCTGGTAATCTCCAATGCAAAAATCAGCGCTCTAGAACGCATATTGAAGGCGCTAGAGCCAGTTAAAGATGTGAAAATTTAACTGATGTCAGAAATTTCTAAAAACTACCGTCTTGGGATAAATTTTTATTGCGATTACAATGGTATAGACCATTTTTCCATTTAAGGCTTTGTATTTCGTGAATTTCATAAAAATTGCAAAAATTTTTTCTCAAAACCGGAAAAATTGAGCAGAATTCTGGTAATCTCCAATGCAAAAATCAGCGCTCTAGAACGCATATTAAAGGCGCTAGAGCCAGTTAAAGATGTGAAAATTTAACTGATGTCAGAAATTTCTAAAAACTACCGTCCTGGGATAAATTTTTAATGCGATTACAATGGTATAGACCATTTTTCCATTTAAGGCTTTGTATTTCGTAAATTTCATAAAAATGGCATAAATTTTTTCTCAAAACCGCAAAAATAGAGCAGAATTCTGGTAATCTCCAATGCAAAAATCAGCGCTCTAGAACGCATATTAAAGGCGCTAGAGCCAGTTAAATATGTGAAAATTTAACTGATGTCAGAAATTTCTAAATACTACCGTCCTGGGATAAATTTTTATTGCGATTACAATGGTATAGACCATTTTTCCATTTAAGGCTTTGTATTTCGTAAATTTCATAAAAATGGCAAAAATTTTTTCTCAAAACCGCAAAAATAGAGCAGAATTCTAGTAATCTCCAATGCAAAAATCAGCGCTCTAGAACGCATATTAAAGGCGCTAGAGCCAGTTAAAGATGTGAAAATTTAACTGATGTCAAAAATTTCTAAAAACTACCGTCTTGGGATAAATTTTTATTGCGATTACAATGGTATAGACCATTTTTCCATTTAAGGCTTTGTATTTCGTAAATTTCATAAAAATGGCAAACATTTTTTCTCAAAACCGCAAAAATTGAGCAGAATTCTGGTAATCTCCAATGCAAAAATCAGCGCCCTAGAACGCATATTAAAGGCGCTAGAGCCAGTTAAAGATGTGAAAATTTAACTCATGTCAGAAATTTCTAAAAACTACCGTCCTGGATAAATTTTTATTGCGATTACAATGGTATAGACCATTTTTCCATTTAAGGCTTTGTATTTCGTAAATTTAATAAAAATGGCAAAAATTTTTTCTCAAATCCGCAAAAATAGAGCAGAATTCTGGTAATCTCCAATGCAAAAATCAGCGCTCTAGAACGCATATTAAAGGCGCTAGAGCCAGTTAAAGATGTGAAAATTTAACTGATGTCAGAAATTTCTAAAACTACCGTCCTGGGATAAATTTTTAATTCGATTACAATAGTATAGACCATTTTTCCATTTAAGGCTTTGTATTTCGTAAATTTCATAAAAATGGCAAACATTTTTTCTCAAAACCGCAAAAATAGAGCAGAATTCTTATAATCTCCAATGCAAAAATCAGCGCTCTAGAACGCATATTAAAGGCGCTAGAGCCAGTTAAAGATGTGAAAATTTAACTGATGTCAGAAATTTCTAAAAACTACCGTCCTGGGATAAATTTTTTTTGCGATTACAATGGTATAGACCATTTCTTCATTTAAGGATTTGTATTTCGTAAATTTCATAAAAATGGCAAAAATTTTTTCTTAAAACCGCAAAAATAGAGCAGAATTCTGGTAATCTCCAATGCAAAAATCAGCGCTCTAGAACGCATATTAAAGGCGCTAGAGCCAGTTAAAGATGTGAAAATTTAACTGATGTCAGAAATTTCTAAAAACTACCGTCTTGGGATAAATTTTTATTGCGATTAGAATGGTATAGACCATTTTTCCATTTAAGGCTTTGTATTTCGTAAATTTCATAAAAATGGCAAAAATTTTTTCTCAAAACCGCAAAAATAGAGCAGAAGTCTGGTAATCTCCAATGCAAAAATCAGCGCTCTAGAATGCATATTCAAAGCGCTAGAGCCAGTTAAAGATGTGAAAATTTAACTGATGTCAGAAATTTCTAAAAACTACCGTCCTGGGATAAATTTTTATTGCGATTACAATGGTATAGACCATTTTTCAATTTAAGGCTTTGTATTTCGTAAATTTCATAAAAATGGCAAAATTTTTTTTCTCAAAACCGCAAAAATAGAGCAGAATTCTGGTAATCTCCAATGCAAAAATCAGCGCTCTAGAACGCATATTAAAGGCGCTAGAGCCAGTTAAAGATGTGAAAATCTAACTGATGTCAGAAATTTCTAAAAACTACCGTCCTGGGATAAATTTTTATTGCGATTACAATGGTATAGACCATTTTTCCATTTAAGGCTTTGTATTTCGTAAATTTCATAAAAATGGCAAAAATTTTTTCTAAAAACCGCAAAAATAGAGCAGAATTCTGGAAATCTCCAATGCAAAAATCAGCGCTCTAGAATGCATATTAAAGGCGCTAGAGCCAGTTAAAGATGTGAGAATTTAACTGATGTCAGAAATTTCTAAAAACTACCGTCCTGGAATAAATTTTTATTGCGATTACAATGGTATAGACCATTTTTCCATTTAAGGCTTTGTATTTCGTAAATTTCATTAAAATGGCAAAAATTTTTTCTCAAAACCGCAAAAATAGAGCAGAATTCTGGTAATCTCCAATGCAAAAATCAGCGATCTAGAACGCATATTAAAGGCGCTAGAGCCAGTTAAAGATGTGAAAATTTAACTGATGGCAGAAATTTCTAAAAACTACCGTCCTGGGATAAATTTTTATTGCGATTACAATGGTATAGACGATTTTTCCATTTAAGGCTTTGTATTTCGTAAATTTCATAAAAATGGCAAAAATTTTTCCTCAAAACCGCAAAAATATAGCAGAATTCTGGTAATCTCCAATGCAAAAATCAGCGCTCTAGAACTCATATTAAAGGCGCTAGAGCCAGTTAAAGATGTGAAAATTTAACTGATGTCAGAAATTTCTAAAATCTACCGTCCTGGGATAAATTTTTATTGCGATTACAATGGTATAGACCATTTCTCCATTTAAGGCATTGTATTTCGTAAATTCATAAAAATGGCAAAAATTTTTTCTCAAAACCGCAAAAATAGAGCAGAATTCTTATAATCTCCAATGCAAAAATCAGCGCTCTAGAACACATATTAAAGGCGCTAGAGCCAGTTAAAGATGTTAAAATTTTATTGATGTCAAAAATTTCTAAAAACTACCGTCCTGGGATAAATTTTTCTTGCGATTACAATGGTATAGACCATTTTTCCATTTAAGGCTTTGTATTTCGTAAATTTCGTAAAAATGGCAAAAATTTTTTCTCAAAACCGCAAAAATAGAGCAGAATTCTGGTAATCTCCAATGCAAAAAACAGCGCTCTAGAACGCATATTGAAGGCGCTAGAGCCAGTTAAAGATGTGAAAATTTAACTGATGTCAGAAATTTCTAAAAACTACCGTCTTGGGATAAATTTTTATTGCGATTACAATGGTATAGACCATTTTTCCATTTAAGGCTTTGTATTTCGTAAATTTCATAAAATTGGCAAAAATTTTTTCTCAAAACCGCAAAAGTAGAGCAGAATTGTGGTAATCTCCAATGCAAAAATCAGCGCTCTAGAACGCATATTAAAGGCGCTAGAGGCAGTTAAAGATGTGAAAATTTAACTGATGTCAGAAATTTCTAAAAACTACCGTCTTGGGATAAATTTTTATTGCGATTACAATGGTATAGACCATTTTTCCATTTAAGGCTTTGTATTTCGTACATTTTCTAAAAATGGCAAAAATTTTTTCTCAAAACCGCAAAAATAGAGCAGAATTCTGGTAATCTCCAATGCAAAAATCAGCGCTCTAGAACGCATATTAAAGGCGCTAGAGCCAGTTAAAGATGTGAAAATTTAACTGATGTCAGAAATTACTAAAAACTACCGTCCTGGGATAAATTTTTATTGCGATTACAATGGTATAGACCATTTTTCCATTTAAGGCTTTGTATTTCGTAAATTTCATAAAAATGGCAAAAATTTTTTTTCAAACCCGCAAAAATAGAGCAGAATTCTGGTAATCTCTAACGCAAAAATCAGCGCTCTAGAACGCATATTAAAGGCGCTAGCCAGTTAAAGATGTGAAAATTTAACTGATGTCAGAAATTTCTAAAAACTACCGTCCTGGGATAAATTTGTATTGCGATTACAATGGTATAGACCATTTTTCCATTTAAGGCTTTGTATTTCGTAAATTTTATAAAAATGGCAAAAATTTTTTCTCAAAACCGCAAAAATAGAGCAGAATTCTGGTAATCTCCAATGCAAAAATCAGCGCTCTAGAACGCATATTAAAGGCGCCAGAGCCAGATAAAGATGTGAAAATTTAACTGATGTCAGAAATTTCTAAAAACTACCGTCTTGGGATAAATTTTTATTGCGATTACAATGGTATAGACCATTTTTCCATTTAAGGCTTTGTATTTCGTAAATTTCATAAAAATGGCAAAAATTTTTTCTCAAAACCGCAAAAATAGAGCAGAATTCTGGTAATCTCCAATGCAAAATCAGCGCTCTAGAACGCATATTAAAGGCGCTAGAGCCAGTAAAAGATGTGAAAATTTACCTGATGTCAGAAATTTCTAAAAACTACCGTCCTGAAATAAATTTTTATTGCGATTACAATGGTATAGACCATTTTTCCATTTAAGGCTTTGTATTTCGTAAATTTCATAAAAATGGCAAAAATTTTTTCTCAAAACCGCAAAAATAGAGCAGAATTCTGGTAATCTCCTATGCAAAAATCAGCGATCTAGAACGCATATTAAAGGCGCTAGAGCCAGTTAAAGATGTGAAAATTTAACTGATGTCAGAAATTTCTAAAAACTACCGTCCTGGGATAAATTTTTATTGCGATTACAATGGTATAGACCATTTTTCCATTTAAGGCTTTGTATTTCGTAAATTTCATAAAATGGCAAAATTTTTTTCTCAAAACCGCAAAAATAGAGCAGAATTCTGGTAATCTCCAATGCAAAAATCAGCACTCGAGAACGCATATTAAAGGCGCTAGAGCCAGTTAAAGATGTGAAAATTTAACTGATGTCAGAAATTTCTAAAAACTACCGTCCTGGGATAAATTTTTATTGCGATTACAATGGTATAGACCATTTTTCCATTTAAGGCATTGTATTTCGTAAATTTCATAAAAATGGCAAAAATTTTTTCTAAAAACCGCAAAAATAGAGCAGAATTCTTATAACCTCCAATGCAAAAATCAGCGCTCTAGAACGCATATTAAAGGCGCTAGAGCCAGTTAAAGATGTTAAAATTTTATTGATGTCAGAAATTTCTAAAAACTACCGTCCTGGGATAAATTTTTCTTGCGATTACAATGGTATAGACCAATTTTCCATTTAAGGCTTTGTATTTCGTAAATTTCGTAAAAATGGCAAAAATTTTTTCTCAAAACCGCAAAATAGAGCAGAATTCTGGTAATCTCCAATGCAAAAATCAGCGCTCT
>BLKR01002872.1:97716-173041 GCA_011170035.1 Teleogryllus occipitalis
AAGTACAAACAAATAGTAATAATAATAATAATAATAATAATAATAATAATAATAATAATAATAATAATAATAATAGAGACTAGTGACCTCAGTAGCTAACGCGCAGTACTCACTTCCTCATTTCTACTCGTGCTCGTAGGGTCGCTGTGGAGAGCGTGGGATAAAAAGATGGGATCCGATTTTTATCCGATGGGATAAAAAAGATTAATAGATCCCTCATATGGGCCCGTGGCTTTCTGATTAATGATCTGATAGCTACAGAAGTGCCCTCGTCTGCGCTTGGGAACTACGTATTTGTACCATCTCAGATAGCATCCTAATTTCATAATATTGATTTCACATTTTTGAAATTTTGACGTCATTCCATTTAAAATTATTACCCGAAGTGAGCCTATGTTTAGCTTACATTATTGTGTTTGGTATAATCTAGTTTGAAATTATTTAAATGTTCTTTGATTCTAGTTTACAAAGATTGTGAGATTCCTGTGCTTTTATAATTATAATTATTATAATCCCAATTAATTTAATATATGGCAATAAATAATGGTTCTATTGTAGAACTATCTCTGCATTTATATAACTGTTAATTGTTTTAGCAGATGTAAACTCAGAACGAATATTATATTTTGGTAGATTTTTTAATGAATCAGAAATATGTATAAAAATATACAATAGATACAGTTGTAGAGTTGATTGATTAAGAGTGATGATTAATATAATTGAAGAATAGACGTATAGACATATAGATGTATAGACATATAGACGTATAGACGTATAGATGATGTATTAAGGCTGAAATGTGATGTGTATTTTCGAGGATCGTTTTAATAATACGTTCGAATCAATCATCTTTAACATTGCCAAAAAATTATTGATATAATTTCTCTAAATGAGTTCCAGTGTTAAAGTTGTACGCCAGTCATTTTATTTCTGAAGCCAGCTATTATTTCTATGGCCTGTTTTGCCCAAGGCTTTAACAAATTGGTTCATTATTTCAAAATTGTTATACAAAGGAGACAGCAACATTTTCTTCGAGGCAATTTGTGGTCATTTTAATAAAATTTTGTCCCAAGCATTAAGTATATTCTTTTCAGGCAAGCTGTAACTTCGCAGTCTTTCTCTAGTCCTGCAATTTCATTCACATCAGAAACATGATAATGGAGCGAATTCTCCTTGTTGTCTCATGGTAGATTATTTTCTGCACCCAAAGTGGAAAAAGAACTGGTAGTAATCATGTGACACGGATATCATTGCTGAGACAGATTTGGATATATGATCGCCGTCTTGTTTTTTGTTTTTTTTCTTTCTTCTTAAATCAAGATATATGACTCAGGCCAAAGTGAGAATAATAGTAAAAATATCATTGTTCAAGCCAATCCTTAGTAATGTCAGATTCATAGATGAACAACTAGCATTCAATATTTGTCTTAACTTTTCTACGCTATTTTTCATACAACTTGTGGAGCAATCGTTTTGTCTTTATCCTCTAATTTAACTTTAAAATAATCCAGATACACATCGACAATTTTATCACTGGAGTAATGTTTCTTGCCTGCTTCTTGATCACACGACACCCACGTCTGTAACAAAAAGAATTCGGAATGTTCACCCAGGACCGCCTTGATATACTACTAACACTTTGCATTTTTTCGCAATGAAAAATGCAACACACGTTTACACGCTTAAAATGAGACCACTGACACGAGAGAACGTAACTCGATCGGTGCCTCGTGCTGCATACTAAGTCAATGGGACGGCCAGTGCAGGACCGTAGTGTAGGATTGTTTATAAACAATGAGGCAGAATCCAGTTTTGGTGAAGGCCCCCGTTGTTTTGAATATCACGTCACGTAGTGGGGTTGAAAAACAACCAGACTAAGAGTTCAAATTCAGAGTCCGCCATTCAAACGATTTTAACACAAAGTAACAAAACTGGTGGTGTCAACTGCACATTATGCCAAATGTGATCGTGTTACAGTAGAATTAGCATTATTTTGTAAATTAGGACATTCTACGCAATACAATATAATATAATATAATATAGTCTATAATAATAATAATAATATAATTATAAATAACATAAAATATTGTGCACCGCAAAATCATCGCAGACCTGTTCAGTGTACCATTGTGATTAATAATTTTAGTGTCAAGACAATTAAGTTTAAAATCAGATTGTATTTCATAAGTGAACTCTAATTTAGTATGATAGAATTATTAATTTTTTTTATGATATTGTCATTTTTCCTCAATTTCACTATAAACTTTCTGATTAAAAGTAAAATAGGTTGAATTTAAAATTAAATTAATTCCATCGTATGAAAATATTAAACAGGAGTCAATCGTTATGAATAATAAAATATAATTGTGTGTTGAATACGATCAAATGTATACATTTCCTCAATCATAATAAGTAATTTCATCCGATTTAGATCATAAGATCAGAGTTTTCTTTTAGCATTCACTCAGTTTATCATAATTTCATAACTATATTATATATCCTCGATCTTTTTCATCCATTCGACATTTTTAAGAAATGATCTGCGTTTCCTTAATTTTGTAATTAATTCAAACATTTCCTTTCAAGTATTGTTTCAGAAAACAACTTTGCTGCATTCATTCACACAATCAAAGTACAATGTTAATCCTTTTTTCTACTTTTGCTATCTACCTCCTCTTCTTCCTAATGCAACCTGTCGGATTGGCTGGTTGTAGAATTTTTATGGTACCACTTTGGAAGATAAAGCTAAACTGGTGCCAATTAAATAAGTACTTCTAAATTACTCCTCACTTTTAAGAGAATTCTGTGAACCCGAAAGGTAATCATTTTCCTTGATGCACAGGACGACTAGCAATTACGCTCATTTCCTGCATCGTAACGAGCTGACGCAGACTTTTTGGCATGTGCCTTTTAACGTTTGCTAGGCAGTTTTCGTGAATATTTTATGTACTGACTTAACAATACGGTATTCTCCTTCAATCAGCTGGTATTGTGAGACCCTTTTTTTCGTGAACACGAGAAATCAGGTGAGTTAAATGTAGAGTAATACGAGTAATATATATTACATGTACTACATTATAATCCTGCTCACTGAAAGGAATCGGAGAATGAGATATCTCACACTCAGATTGCAGTAACGACCTCAAGAAATAAATCGCTACATAATAATTAATACTACTCACTACTTGTAGATTTATTATTATCAATATTATATATATATATATATATATATATATATATATATATATATATATATATTATCAATATTATATCCAAAATTCCAACTTGTCGGTGAATTCTTGAGTTATAACTAATGTTACAATACAATACTTCTGTTAAGAAATGTCCCTGCATTGTAAAATAAATGTCACTTCCGTATATCAGTAGGGCTTATGTTTTTGTAGGGTATTTTACAATTAATAATTAAGAATTTTTCTATTTTCTAGTTTTTTAACATAATTTTCATATTTGTTTTACAATATTGTTTTCATCACCGGTATCTTTGTCATTTTACCTTTTCTTTTTTTAATTAACTGATTCTTGCGAAATTTAGAAATATGTATACACACACGCGTATATTTTTTCTTTTTGTTGTTGAGAAATTAAACGCGAATGAATTAAATTTTAAGTCTTCTCAAGTTGTTGAAGTTAACAGTAACGTAGGGTTGCCATCTATCCTCCTTTTGGAGGACGTGTCCTCCTTTTTTAATATTTCCCTCCTGTCCTCCCTCTTTTTTTAAAATTTACATGGATTGTCCTCTTTTTTGTCCTGTAGAATTGAAAATAATACTGGCTTAATTTTAAAGTAATTGTATTCATTAAAGGGACTTCACATCTTGAATGTCTACATTTTTATTCAAATAAATGGACTGCATAATAAAACATTAGACTTACTTTGATATAAAACTTATTTATGCTTATTGTTTGGTGAATAACGAAGGTGAGTGCGGCAGCGAAGTTATTCAATTGGGAGCTTTCATTCTTAATGTTGCAAAGTCTAATATGATTTTTAAAGACTATTAATGGTTAGAAATTGTTGAGTACATTGTCTATAGATAGTGGAGTATAAGAATGTAAAATGCCCTTCTTTTCATTGAAATGCCGTCCTTTTTCGTAAAATGTCGTCCGCTGGGAAAAAATCTTCTGGTAACCCTGAGTAACGTTGCATTGCTTACAATTTAAGGTTTACCTGTAGAATTTAGCAAATAAAATTAAACCAATCTCGATATAATATTCTAAAGAAGAAAAAAAATATTCTGTTGGACACGTAAATAAAACTTGTACAAATCATCTGCGTCAATTAATATTTGAATTTTGAATCGGTTGATTCCATCTACTAGTAGATTTTGTGAACGAAAAAGTTTGTGTAGTATCACATTCTCTCCATTTTTATTTAATAACTTTTTCGCAAATAGTACATATTGAATGTCGTATTTACTCGAAAACTAAACAGTAGTTTTGTGACAAAAACGAAACCGTTTTGTTGATCAGAATGTATCCGTGATTTTCAGTTCTTGGTACTGGGGAGCAAATACCAGTTACTTCCTGAGGTTGCACAACGGATTGGTGTTTGCAAGATTACAGAGTTCTGCTTCCCCAGATTAATCTTATATTGTTCGCGTGTATGATTATACCGTGAGTGGATACGTGTTGACGATGTACTTAGTTTCTCGTACAGTATTGAAAGATACACTTAAAACTTTCAAATATAGTATGGTGAAAATTAATGTCAACTTTTGTATTAAATTATTTTGTAGAGGATCACTAATTTCATGTTAAGATTATTCGTGCACAAACTATATTGCTTAATTTACAATTTCCATTTAATATAATTTGCAAGGTCACCCTTCTATTTGAGTCAACTCTGAATCGCAATTTTGCAGTCATATTATATTGTGTCGAACTCTTGGTGGCTCGTTGGTTAGCGTGCTCGCTTTTCACGGGTTCGATTCCCAGTCCGGCCAGATCATAATGTGCGTTTTCCTTGCAATGTCCCAGTATGTGTTGCTGTGTGGCGATGAGAAAGCTCACTTCTCAGGTTGAGAAGACCGGAGACAAGGCATAGGGATCGCTATGTGCTAACCACACGTACCCCTCAACCCATGGCCGCTGGTATGCCTTAGCTCTTAAAGAGCTGTCGTGCCAAAGTACATTCATTCATTCATTGTATCGTGTCGAAACACTCTTCTGCTCGACGAATGCGTCCCAGCAATGCCGATTATTATCGTCAGGAACGTCGCTGACGAGGGAGGGATGCCAGCCCTCTAATATTTAATATTTTCTTCCAATAGTCCATTTAGTCCATTTAATTGTTTACTCTTGGCATAAACGACTAAATTTTAATTAGCCTATTAATACGCTTTGGAGCGGACGAGTGATGACGTTACCGATATGAGTGAACCTTTAGCTCCCTTCGAAGTCGTATTGAAGGAAAAAACATAATTATGCAGAAACACACAGAATTATCTTACCATCTGTTACGCACATCAAGATTTGCTGGACCTCTTCAACCTAAATGAATTAGCTACCAGTGACAATTACAGGGTAATAGTTGGTCCAATGAGCGTTACAAAATTAGTAGTGTGTGATACACTGTAGGAAGAGGAAATTCAGTTTTCCTTGTGACAATATATGAATGTTTTGTCATGTTCAATAGTATTCCGGGTTTATTTTCAGAATATAGTGCTGAATTCATGAATAGCAACAACATAACTTGTATTTTATCTTGTGAGCCCTGTAAATTTTAATTAATAAGTAAAACGTGGTCTTGAACTAAGATTTCATGGAAGTACCTGCATTTGAATCACTTCCTTTGATCTTCTTCCTCTTAAATTTTACATGTCAAAGACGCCATTGATCTTCTTCACGTTGCATTTAAAATGCAGGGATGCTAGGAGTCCCACCCTGCCGTGCAGTGTCGCACCTAAATCGTGATGGGCTTATTAAGGAAGGAAAAAGAATAACAAATAAGCCAGTATATTATTTCATAAAACACACAAACCTCTATTCTGAAATTATACAAATCTCGATTATGAGTGACAACCACTGGATGATTAATGTTCATCTATTCGAAATAATAAAAATAATAATAGTGACTTTATATATGTGGCGGACTCGAACCATCAGGTCCGCTATTCCGCTGAACCACGTAATACATTTATAGATAAAAATCGAACAATATAGCGTTATTCAAAGACACATTTGGTAAATAAAATAAAACCAAGTTAGAGATGTCTTGACCCTGGGCTCACAAAAGCGAAAAAAACAATTCTGATCCACTAACACGTCTTATGGTTAATCGAGAAACCTGTCAAGTTAACAGCATCTTTCCTTCACTTCCAGTAGTTGATTGATTGATTACTAGTGATTCCGGGCGCGTCACCTGCTAAGGTCATTAGTCCCATAAGTGTAATGCAGTGTTTGCTCGGGAGGTGGCGGTGATCTTGCCCCGTTGATTGGCGAGAACTGGCGCTGACCTACAGTCGGCTTCCGGGGCTTTCCCTAGTAAGGTATCTCCCACAAGCGGGGCACCACACCAGCCGGAACAAGCTTTAAGGAAGTGAAGTCGTGTGCTTCCGCGGCCAGAGTCATGTAAATGATCTTGGCTGTCCAGGTGACGCCGCGTCGAAGGCTGTGTTGCCGACGTTTCGACCATCTTGTCGTGGTCTTCCTCGCACAACAGCCCTGAGGAAGCCCACGACAAGATGGTCGAAACGTCGGCAACACAGCCTTCGACGCGGCGTCACCTTGACAGCCAAGATCATTTACAAGCTTTAAGGAAGGTCTCCTGAACTGTCCCGGCATGTGTGGTAGGGTAGAGCATGTAAAAGTACATGTGAGGATACGATAAGGAAAGGAAATATCGCGCGCGGTCCGTGGCCCGTTTGGTAGGATACTGCCCCGGCATTCGCCTGGCATTGATCGGAGAAACCACGGAAAACTACCGATCAGAGCAGCCGGCCACTAGAATTCTCCTCCAGACAGCGAAAGAACTCGACCTCCCTATCTGACTAGTGTCGAAAATCCTTTCACCGTTGGGACTCGATCTCCAGAATCTCCCGGTAAGAGGCACTGCAGTGACAGTTGATGCCCTGAGCCACCTCTCCCGGTTCCAATTGTCGCTTGATGGTTGTAATTAAGCAAATAAAACGCTTGCGGTACGGAACTCCACTCCTGGATCGTCTCCCCTCCTCGTACTTTTACACGGGAGTGATGAATTTCAGAACGGTATCCTCTTGCCGGAGCATAGCCGACTGTTGTGGTGGCGTGCACTTGTTCTAACGCCGCCAGCGTCCTCGCTTTATTTTTTTCCAACATTGCGGCACTTCTTGCCTGCAGCGTCGCTTCGCCCAAAAAAAGAACGACGGGAAACAGCTTTGTGCCGCTGGCGCTCTGCGAAATTGGACAGTGGGCCGCAGGAAGGGATGACATTGCGTACGTGACGGTCAGCTGTTTTTTCACCCTAATTGGGGCACGACGTTACATTATGCCTCGCAACAAAACATTCTCGTGTATTTTTTTTATTCTTATTCATTCTGTATACGCAGGGATCCTTGTTCGGAATCAATTGACCTTGCTTTTTGTTGTTTTTGCCCAGGATGTAGCATTATAATTCTGTGGCAGATGGGAAGACTTTAGGAACGGCTGTATAGTTGTTTTGTATGCACATTTCAAAGACTTCAGTAATTGGAATGTTTGGTTTTGTAGCGGATCTCAAAGCGTTGTTCATCAATTGTACAATGCTCGTGCATGACGAATACGCGTTCTGTGATTTCGCTTGACCGAACACAGTTTCAAAACATGTTTCATTGACAGATCAAGCCTCAACAACGATTATCTTTTATGTCCAAATATTCCTTTTAATGAAATTTGAAGAGTATAAATAAATAAATAAAAAAAGAAAGAAAGAGATAACATGATTAAAGGAATTGTGTTGTAATTTAACGAAGTTAGACCAATGGACGTTTTATATAAGACTAGCACACCTCCCATGTATTATAGGTTTAAGTGTCTTGTAGTGATAATTTATTGTGTAAATTTATATTATTTTTTTCGGGTTTTACGTAGTAAAGCATTCATTATGATTTTGAATGAACATTTTATAGACTTTATCAATAGTTGTGTACATTAGATGAATACCAGCTATTTGAAAGCTGGAAAGAATTTGTTTTATTTTTTCATAAAATCTTTGAATAGTTCCTGTAGATATTTTAGAATCTTACCTGCATTTTCTGGTGTTGAAACTCTTTGTTCCTCGTTCATAACTGAACAAGTTTTCGCGAAAATGTGAGTTACATTGCAGTTTTTTCACCGCTAAGCCAGTTCAGCACCACCACTCACTGCACCAGTTCGACACCAGTTTTGTGAGTTGCCTTTTGTATAAGGAATGGCGTATAGATGATAAGGAAAGTAGTACCGTTTTCCAATTTGCATCTAAGTACGGGGCAATATTAGTTTTCACTTAATAAAATCGTATGTGAAAATGTGGACTAATCTATATCAGTTGTTCCAGCGGGGCCAATATCGCCCCCTTGGGGTCGATTAAAAGCTTGAAAGAGGTCAATGATGATCAACAGGTCAATTGGGAGTGTCAATATCCCAAATAAGAACCGGCAACTGATGGGTAGAATCAAGATTCCCTTGGTTACGAGAAAATATTAAACCGGGAGCGGTAGCTCAGTGCATCAACTGATGTCACTGCAGCGCCTCTGACCGGGAGGTCCTAGGTTCGAGTCCTGACGGCGGTAGGATTTTCGACACTAGCTTTTCAGCTAGGTCGAATTCAGTCGCTGTCTGGAGGAGAATTCTAGCGGCCGGCTGCTCTGATCGTAGTTTTCCGTGGTTTCTCCGATCACCACCAGGCGAATGCCGGAGCAGTACCCTATCAACCGGGCCACGAACCGCGCGCGATCTGTCCTTCCCATTCCTTGTCCTATCCTCTCCCCTTACACACACACTTACACTAACATGCACTCCACTACCTCATATCCCGGGAGACTGGTCGGGAGCTTAGAGCTTGTCCCGGCTGGGGCGGTGCCCCGCTGGTGGGAGAGTCCTGGTTAGGGGGAAACCCCACTAGCCGACGGTAGGTCGGCGCCGGATCTCGCCATTCAGCGGGGAAAGATCACCACCATCTCCCGAGGAAAAACATGCACTACACTAACGGGACTAATGACCAGAGCAGTTGACGCGCCCGGAAACACGAAACAATCAATCAATCAAAAAAATATTAATGGACCTGATAATTAATAGTGATATAGAGCAACAAATCATTACAGTAAATTACAAATTCGCTCCCATTTCATGTTCGTCGTTCGTCGTGAGGATCGGGAGCGTAGCTAGCTCATAGCCGGTTTACAAAATCGGGCTCCCAAAGTCAGGGGTTCCTAATAAGGTCTGGAGCAATGCAGGTCTTAAAAAAAACGCTCACTTTTTACTCATTGCACATCAATGGAGATGAAAACCTCAGCTACTCGAAAGCGGTCGTATTTCGATTATTAAAAATCGAAATACAAAAATAATGGTTTACGAAATTGTTACGTTGAAGATATTTACAGGTAATTCTTTGTATTATGTTTATGTATACTGAATTTTTTAGAAAAAAATGTTAACGGCGTCGGTGGCCCAGGACAATCATATTAAAAGGGGTTGATGAAAGAAAAAGGTTGGGAATGTTTGATCTAAATTATTCATATCGCATTGATTCGAATTTACAGTAGTGTTATAACTGATAGCGTATTTCCCTGTAAGCTGTGGACTTCCGAATAGCCCACAAGATCCGACTATAAAATATTCAATTTCTTCGTTTTGAGTTTATTGAATTATACGAAACAAGTTCGTGACAGCGAGTCTTGAAACTTTTGGGAAAAAGTGTCAGCAGTCTGTAAAATTTGAGCAGCACTGAGCAATTCTAAGGAAGAATTCTGAGAAATCAGCTAAAGATGTACTTAGTACTCATAGATGCATTTCACTATCTAAAGATTGCAAAAATATTCAACTTGAAATAGTTTCTTGGCATTCCAGATGGTGAAGAATGCGCTCAAAATTAATTGTCAAAACTGTGAAAGTAAATGCTTTTCAAGGCTTAGAATTTTCAATCTGTATAGAGTAATATAATCACCCGCCCATGCTTTAAATATTACTTTAAGTATTATTTAAATGTTGAGAGTTGAATAATGTGTGTAGGATGAGGCAGACCACTGTTAATTGTAACGGAATGAATCGCTTTCTGAAGGGGTGTCTATTTACTAATTGCTTTTTGAGTAGTTTTGATTCGTTATTTTATCTTGGAACATTAGTGGTCATACGTTTCTACAGTTGACGAACTATGTAAGAAATATCACATCAGTAATTAACAATTATCGAAATCTCTGCAGACAAAATACTTTTATCACGGGAATAAAGAAAGCGTTTCCACACTCAGCCCATACTTTGGGACGTTGCGATATTTCCGTTACTTTAAGTAGGGTTATTTTGATTTTTCGATATTACCAGTGTCGTTCTTGATACAGGTGAATTGATAATATCGGAGAATTAATGCAAAACGTCCAAAATTCATTGTGAAAAACTAAATTTCCAATACAGAAAAAAACAACAACTCCTGTATAATATTTTAGGAATCCCTTTCTCTCCTGTTGACAATTTGTATAACTATCTTGAAGTACTGTTGTAACGGATTTTCACTTATTATATATTTTCACGAAATCCCAGTGAACGCAGCGTGTTAGCGGATAGTTTCTAAGCTTGCGAGTTCAATTCCCTTCTTAAATCTATGACACATGTACAATATGTAATAGACCCCTTGGGATCCATTTGGACAAAATTAACCCTGCACAATGAGCATCGAAAGAGATTTCGGGCTTGTATGCTGCTAGTTTAAGCAGCAAGACCGAAGTTCGACATTCCCGTAGTAATTAGGTGTAATGAAATCCTGGTCACTGGGTGCATCACAAAAGGGTAGTACTACTAATTATCTGACCATACGCTATTGTAGTTTTCACGTGCGTAAAACGCAGTTTTTAAAGAAAGTAAATGTTAAAAGAAGTAAACGCGTTTTACAGAATATATTTAAAATGCTCAGGAACCAATTTTAAACACGAGTAAAATAAATTGCTTTCCATACTTTAAAATCATCTTTCGATATTAGTCGATTCTTTCAAAATTGATGTTGGAAATATCGATACTTTTATTCGATAACGAGTATCATCTGTTGTTCGGAAACTATATGAACGTTTTTCACAGCTTAGCGGCAGTCTTGCCATCATTCTATAGCACTTTTGAGAATCTGTGCCTGCGCAACTGGAACTGCGCATGCGTAGATTCTCAAAACTCGAACTCAGCCGTAACTCCCATTGCACGTACACAGAGACTCGAGTTTGCTGTAGATCAATTGCTGCAAAATCACTTAGGGTCATTTTGCAGCTTAAAGTTGCGCTTGCGCAAATGCTCAAAAGTCGTATTGAGTGGTCGAAATATTGCTGTCGGTTGTTGTACTCTGCAAAAAGACCCTAGCAGGGACTGCAGTCGAAGCAGCATAGAGACAACAGCAATAAGTCATGCGCAGTTGCTCAAAAGTGATGCGAACTTCAAGCTGCGCATGTGCAGGAGATCAGTATTACTGTCGATTGCTGTGTAGTACGGTGTGCCTAAAGTCGCAAATATCAAGTCGAATCAGGAGGGCTCTTGCGCATCGTATCCGACCTCAACCAATAAGCATCAGACACCACTTTGCGTCGCAATATTAGCGGGAATTTTAAATATAGTCACATACCAAAATTATCACCTCGTTAAAAGACATTGAAACATAGTTATGAAGCATTTCTTTTAAATATTGTAGCTTGTTCATCTTATCTTCATCGTGTTATTTTCGGTTGGTTACCGTTGAAAATTGTCATTTTTTAGCACTTTCAAAATGTTTCTCAACACTTTTCGCTCTCCATGCAACATGGCGGCCAGCGTCTGCTCTGGCTTTTCAAACGAAGTGCACATGCTGTGGTCACGTGGTTCACGCAAAACTGATGATGCGCAGAACCAGCAAAAATCGGTGCACCAGAGGAACCCACCCATGTATTTCCACCATGAGTCGACTCGAGGAATCGTAGCGTCATTGATTGATTGATTGATTGATTTTTTCGTGTTTCCGGGCGCGTCAACTACTTCGGTCATTAGTCCCGTTAGTGTAGTGCATTTTTTTTTCGGGCAATGGCGGTGATCTTCCCCCGCTGGATGGCGAGATCCGGCGCCGACCTACCGTCGGCTAGTGGGGCTTCCCCCTAACCTGGACTCTCCCACCAGCGGGGCACCGCCCCAGCCGGGACAAGCTCTAAGCTCCCGACCGGTCTCCCGAAATATGTGGTAGTGTAGTGCATGTTAGTGTAAGTGTGTGTGTAAGGGGGAGAGGATAGGACAAGGAAGAGGAAGGACAGATCGCGCGCGGTCCGTGGCCCGTTTGGTAGGGTACTGCTCCGGCATTCGCCTGGGGTTGATCGGAGAAACCACGGAAAACTACCGATCAGAGCAGCCGGCCGCTAGAATTCTCCTCCAGACAGCAGCTGAATTGGACCTAGCTGAAAAGCTAGTGTCGAAAATCCTGCCGCTGTCAGGACTCGAACCTAGGACCTCCCGGTTAGAGGCGCTGCAGTGACATCAGTTGATGCACTGAACTACCGCTACCGGTTCGTAGCGTCATGAATCGCGCCCACTGTGTCATCTCGCGCCCGCGGTGCCGCCTCTCGTCTCCGCCTGGGAATTAAAGCGCAGGCGGCTCTGCGGACGGCTACGTAATTTCCGACCATTAGGGGGCGTGGCGGTGCGGGGGACGGGAGTTGCGCTTGCGGGGGACGCCGCCGCCGCGGCGCACCGGGACGCTCCACCGGCGCGTCGCGCACTGGGCCGAACCGCCCCAAAAAGTGGCCCACTCGCAGGCAAGGCGAGCTTCGGCCCGGTGGGAATCGTCGCCGCTGCTGCCCGCTTCGTTGTTCTCACGGTGGAGAGCGACAGTTGTACAACTGCGTGTCCAAGGTTTGTCAAGCCTGACGTGACTGCAAGTGGGCCGCCGAGTGCATTCTGGGTGGAGAGGGAGTACGTGCTTGGCCTATGGGATCAAAATTATGAAGATTAAGAAATCGTCATCATAATGTTGGCGTTGTTTATACCAATTATAAAATTTGTGAGTGAAAGAACACAGATGTTTGAAATTAGAGTAGATACACAAATTTCCCCTAATGAATTTGACACTTCATCGGAAGGATGCTTTTATGTAATTTCGGCGTTGAAGTCATCTCAATGTTATTTTTCTGCATTTTTCTGCATTCACTGTCATATCTACTGAAACTAGAAACGAAAAGTTTGGAATATAGGCGCCTGTTATCATTTGTGTAATTTCGATGAAATATTTTTTTCAAAATTCATACTCGGAAGGTACAATATTTTAGAATAATCCGAAAATAAACTTTAATTATTAAATTCCTTGTCCCCATATAATTGTAATATCACTCTTACATGGGTCCCTCCCCACCGAAGAATAAAGGGAAATTAAGATTGTGACTACTCAGCAAAACAGGCTTCTAAACTTTCTATATCCAATAACTCCATTTCTGGTTCCCTTGAAGGCAAAAAATATTCTTCCATTATTAGCATTACGACTATGAGATTTGAAATGGAAATCAAAATATTCAAAATAACAAGTTAAGAATTCAGTACTACATCTTCTTCTCTTCAACTTCAATAGAAAACATAAAGTTATTTTATCAAGACTCCGAATCGGCCATTTTAATTTCAGTCACAGTTATTTATTTAAAAAGACAAATCCAGGACCATGTCCAAATTATGGTGAAATTATTTCTACATCCCATTGCTTGGTTCACAAGTGATCTCAGGAAAAACTTAAATTTTGTTACTGATATCCATTCTTTATTAAAGTCTACTTCGCAGTGTGTCAAAATTATTAAATTTCTGTGTTACACAATTAGAAAAATATATGCAGTATTTCCTTTTTTGTTAAAAAAACTTCACATGCTTGTAATATTTAAATATATTTATTTTTGAATGTTTTAAATTGTTAAAAGACAATGTCATGAAATATTGTTATATAATCAGATATGTTAGTTTTATTATAATGTAAAATTGTAAAAGAGATTTAAATCGCTTATGACCATGTAGTTGCACAGCGATGTAAAATAAATTAAATTAAAAAACTTTAATTATTGAAAACAATAAGTAACTTCAAAAATGTTACCAAAAGCAGGAGAATTGTATTGTTTGATGTCGACTTACGTATTTTATTTTTTACTTTTTTGCCCTTTGAAATGTCAGAGATTTCAAGTTTCGTGCATTCGGCTCATTGCGGTGTGGCTGCTGGGGCAAACCGCAATTCTCGTTTTCGCGTGTTTTAATCTGCGTTTTAATCTTTTCAGACTCCCGGCGCACTTCTTCCCCTTTTGCGTTTAGCAAGTCCCTTACGCCACTTGCGCCGAAGCCGTCTGAAACCCAGTTGTTAAGGCAACTGGTGCTGTTATAAAATTATGATATTCTACGGGGATTTCTCCTCATTCCCTCTTAACTCGAATCATGTCGGCTGAGCCCACATTACAGCAAGGAATGCTACTCGCCCCCATTGCCCAGGGTTATGAGGTCTTTGACGAGACAGTTTGCCCCGAATAGCAGAGTTGGGCCTAAGAAAACACATTTTCCTTCGACGTCGGAATTTTTCATTATCCTCATTGAGACCACACCGAATTCATTGCCCTTTCATGCAGGGCCGTTTATTCCATGGAAGCATTGCTTCCCCTATCATTTCCAAGGATATCTTACATTTTAGTACCACTTGACTAGTAATTTAGAATCATTTATTTGCAATCCAAGTCAAAACAGTTTCAATTGGGCGCGTCCAATCTTATCTTTACAAAATGAGCACGTACTTATTATTGTCACCAAAGATAGGGTAGAGTTCTCCTGTGAAGTTCTTTGGGAGCACTGGGTTGACTGCACCCAGCGTCTCATAGGGAATGCCGTGATCAGCAGATATGCTAGTGCGTGTGGTGGGCGCGCGCGGGCACATTCAGTCGAGCTTACCTTTGGAAGCAATCGCCCAGGTGCAATCTCTGGGACCACTTTTCTTCATCGTGATTCACTGCGCACGTGTAGTGGGCTGCGCATGTGCTCGGTTCAGTATTTAAATTCGACTCATTTTGATCCCATGCTTTGTTTACCGAATAATTTTCTTTGCCGAATCTTGTCTTTCATCTTCCAGAAGCGTTTCGCAAGAACTTAGAAAATGTATAGACTTGGCGAAATGGTGATTTCATACGATTGACTTTTATGAAGACCGACTGTGCAAGGTGTTGGAGAAAACGTAGTATTTAAATATGCATTTGTCTCTAGATTTTATTGATAATTTTCCAATTCTTTGTAACATTTCTCATATTTTGAATTTCACTGGGTCAATACATTTTTTTGCTAATCGTCAGGTACCCATGTTTTGTTTGGATTGTTTTACAATGGACCATTAAAGATAATTTTCCATTTTGATCTCGAAACAATCCGGTGCATACTTACAGCACGTATACATTCCGTATACGTTGTCCATCATTGCGTAGCCCACGGCATTGGAAACGTTCTCTATGTATATTTTTCCTTTTCACAAAATTTTATTTTTCACAAACAAATTACTGTACATACTTTTAATTACTCATCATATTAGTCAAAATATTATTCCTTAGACCTACTGTATAGAGTATTAAAATTATTATTATTATTATTATTATTATTATTATTATTATTATTATTATTATTACAATAATGGTCAAATTTATTTTAGAATTCTCACCAATATTGTTCAATGATCCATTAATCTTTACAATTTACCCAAGCACAATAGAAATGAAATATTAATAATAATTAGGGAACGGAATTTATTATGATAAAAAATGCAAAATATGTACATGTATATGTACTTATTTTTTTCAAAATTTGTAAGAAAAAAATGAAAATATGTAAAATAAAAATTAATTTTTGTGTTTAAAATTGTTCTCTACAAGCATTTTCCGATCGTAGAACGTTGCCGATCAGTTCTTAAGGATTTGGAGTTGCTGAAAGTAGGTTCTATCTCAACTGAAGTAATTGTACCGTAAAATTCACCACATATAAGAATTTTATTCGAAATATAAAATACGTTCATCGTATATATTACAATGTTTACGAGGAGCCGGTGTACAAGTGAAGAGTACTAACGTGTTGCGAATGATGGATCCCAGGGGTAAAGGTAAAGGTAAAAAAGGTAAATATCCCACCCTCCAAATTGAAAAATGCAGTAAGACAATTTTCTGTAAAAAATATTTGTTAATTTTCGATCGAATAACGAATATGCTGTTTGAAACACGAGCGAGCAGGTGGTTGGAATTACTTTTGTTCAAAAAAATCCGCTTATCCCTGACTAGCAACTACGCAGTAAGCGGTTGGAGGGGGGAGGGGTAAGTTTGACAATTTGTGGCGGAGATATGGTGGTAATAGAAGCGCAGCAGCATCCCAGTTGACTTGTAAGAAAGATGATTCCATAACAAATATTGCAAACGCGCATCTGAAATGTTCCGTTTTGACGTTTAAATGTATTAAAATGTAGCGGAATATGTAAGAAATGTGCCGTAATAGGTAAAATATGTAAAAGTATGTAATCATACCAAAATATGTAAAGTAAAAATAGTTCTAATCCATTCAGAATGTCTTGTTAACTCTAGAAAATATAATTGAATGCGGGTATCTAGTTCGTGTAAACTCTTGTAATTACATGGAAATCCGTGGAAATCCGGAAAATTGTGAATTTGAACAATTTTTATGAGACATCTCTCCTTAGTCGCCATTTCACTCGTAAAAACTAATAAAACGAGAGCCCCCGAAAAAACATCCATTATTTCCCGTATTTCGGTCGTAAATCCGATATTCTGGTGATTGTAATTGAACTTTAAATGTGCATTAGTTATATTACCGACATCCAAGTCGTTCAACATTTATTTACATTTGCGAAAACCACATATTCATGCATCTCGAAAAAAATTGTAGTCAACGTATTAGGTAATGTGACACAGTTTGTTTCCACATCACAGCTCTTGAAACAAGCCAGCCCAAAACTTCCATCTTTTGCTTCTGTCATACGTTTGCGAGATTTATTATTAAATGATTGCCACTGTGTCGCTTTTTTCAAATAATTTGTTTTTTGAAATAGTCTGTATTGTTTTTCATTCTTCTGCTGAGAAATATGAGGCTAGGCAGGAAAAATGGGTAAATATTTGTGTTGCATAACTGTAATTGCTTGTACTGTGGAAACGACTTTCTTTACAATACGAAAGGATGGAAAATCGTTTTTAGAACGAGATATCAAAACGTTTCACATTCGAAATATAGGTGTCTAGTATTAGTTTTTATTATGATAAAGTATTTCTCCTTATGAGAGAGTTAACGGCAAAGCCGTGCAATTTCTCGGCAAAATGTTTTGGAGATAAAAATGTGTAAGTTTCGTGATTAAAAGCTTAACATTGTCTTATAATTGAATTAATTTTAATGAAAGAATCTTCATATCATGATATGGATAATGAATAATCTTCATATCATGGATCATATCATAAATGGGTCCTGTGCATTTGGTCTCTACAAATGAAGTTTGGAATCTCTTGAAGTAATATATACAAAAATATATACAAATTATAAACAAATATATCTGATTTTAAGTACGTGGTGGAGTGGAGTCTAGCCACATGACCGCTTTTCATAATTTAATTTAATTTATGCATTCAGAAGACGTTTCGGAGATTTTTGTCTCCCTCGTCGGGTATAACTGATACATTTAAATATAAAAATAGTTAAAAATTATGAAGCCAAATGATATTTACATTAATGGTCATGGGGTTGGTATTGGTCATCGGGCCGCGCGCGCGCTCTTTCC
This sequence comes from Teleogryllus occipitalis, assembly GCA_011170035.1. Taxonomy (NCBI): domain Eukaryota; kingdom Metazoa; phylum Arthropoda; class Insecta; order Orthoptera; family Gryllidae; genus Teleogryllus; species Teleogryllus occipitalis. Next base: position 115,652 of record BLKR01002872.1, read on the forward strand.
TTCCAAGTACTACACGCATCCTTCAGGGCCTAGTGTTCGATTGTTTCTCCGATACTGTATGTTATCCGTTCCCATAAAGTTCAAAATTTGCACTGACCCTTTGCAGGATTTCAATGTGAACTTTCAATAATGCAAAACTAAAATTGATTTTGAAATTGATAAAGTTTGAGATAGATGAAGAATATGTTCAGAAAACGGTTACATTGCAAACTAAATATCACATTGATAGTTATTTCTTAATAGTTATAATTGAAAGATATGGAAGGTAGAATACGAAATTTCCTTTTATTATAGAATCCGAGTAAAGAAACATTTCTCCCATTATTCCTTCTCCCATGCCTTTCCCCTTATTCCTTCTCCCATGCCTTTCCCGTTATTCCTTCTCCTATGTCTGCTCGTCGATTGCGTGTTTGTCTCTTGCGCCGATGACGTCAGCAGTAGCGTGGCGTTAGCGTGGGCGACGCCTGCGGTTGCGCGAGCAAGCCAACGCGCGTAGGTCTGCCCTGTTCCCGGAAAGGACCGCCAACAACCGCAGCGTTGCGGCTTCGCCCGTAGTCTCGATCACGACGGCCTGCTCCGATCGTCCTGCAGCAATATCGTTGGTTCTACAGCGTCGTTGATTCTGCGGCGTTGTTGACCGGGAAGTCCGACGAAGTTCCGCCGGTGGATAATTTTCTACACCAACTACCCAACTGGCTTGAATTCAGAACTCAGTCACTCTTTGGAGGAGAATTCTAGTGACCGGCTCTCTGATCGATCATTCTCCTTGGTTTCTCCGCTCAGAATTGGGCGAATGCTGGAACAGTACGTTAACGAAGGAGCTAGGAATCGCGCACGATCTTTCCTTCCTCGTCCTTCACCCCTCCTCCCATCTTACGTTCACACACATACACACACACACACACACACAAAAGGACATTATTCCCGTAAGCGTAGTGCCTGTTTTCATCGCTTACATGCTGTACACTACCACAGACGTTGGGAGATCAGTCAGAAGATTAGAGCTTGCCCCAACCAGAACGGTATCCCGCAGTGGGGGTTGATTGCTTGATTGGTGATTCCGGGCGCTGTCATTAATCCTGTAACGGCTCAGGACATTAGTTCCGTAAGTGTAGTGCCTGTTTTTATTGCGAAGGTGGCGATCAACTTACCCCGCTGGATGGTGAGATCCAGCACCATCCAGCGGGGGACGTCTATAGCGGGATTTTAGACACTAGCTAAACAGCTGGTCGATTCAGTTACTGTCTAGAGAAGAATTCTAGCAACCGGCTGCGTTGATAGATAGTTTTCCGTGGTTTCTCTGGTCAATACCAAACGAATGCTGGTGCAAAGACTCAACAAAGCTAGGAAACCAAAGAAAGTGGATAAATTCGTCACGGGCCGCGCGTAGTCTTTCCCCCCCCCCTTCATTATCATATCCTCAACACTTAATCCAACCCTTAACACTTACACTTACATATACTACACTTCCACAGTACCCCTAGAGCTTGATCCGACTGGAGTGGTGCCCCGCTGGTGGGAGACACCTGGTTGGGGAAAACCCCGCTACTCGCCGGTAGGTCGGCGCCGGATCTCGCCATCCAGTGAAGGAAGATCACCGTCACCTCCCGTTAAAAAAATGGCCTACATTTACGGGACTAATGACCTCAATATTGACGCGTCTGGAATCACTAACATAAAATCAAATCACTGCAGTGACATCAGTTGATGCCCTGAGCCAGCTCTCCCGCTTGCGGGGGGGGGGGGGAGGCATCGCAAGTCGACCTGTAGGTCGGCACAAATCTCACGTTCCAGCGGAGGAGGAAGACAGTCACCTACCAGAATATAACTACACAACACTTACGGGACTCATGGCCTCAGTTGAGGCGTCCGGAATCAGTACTCACTCGGTCACGAAACTGATGTGACGTGTAGAATGTGTAGCTTTTCTCGCGACCCACCGTTCGCCTCTCTGGCGGTGCCACCAAACACTGTTGCCAACTGGCCCAAAACCTGGTCGTAGTATTAAAACTGAAAGAGCTCCCTGGGAATTTTGAATAATCAAATATTTTTCAGAAGACATTGGAAGGCATCAACTCCAGAAAGTTATTTCAACTGTTTTTGTGATCCTCACGGTTTCATGAAGTTACGGGTGCTCGTTTCGCTCCAATTCGTTGAATTCTTGTCAACAATATTCGTTACGTAGAAATAATGTTTAAAAACATTTTAGTAGATTTGTTTTTTTATTTCCGAATGGAAGGCACTTGTGAAGATAGGATATTTTGAAGCAAAATTGTGTTTGAAACTTAATATTTGACTTCGGGTATCTTTTGACACTCGCTATTATTTGAGTCTTCAAGAACCAGCCTGCATCCAGTATTACTTGCTATCTTTATTCATAATTTAACTTCAAAATTAGTGGAGAAAGAGTGAGAGGGTAGACATTCCGGAGCTCAACAAAACATGCGTAGATTCTACTTCTCGACCACATGTCACATACGGTTCTTAACTGTTTTTTACGTTAAATATATACAACTAAATCAATTAACTAAAAAACTCGCCTAAATCACATTTTACTCTAATATATTTCTTTTTCCTTGCATCCAGTTTTGCATTTTAAACCAGCAGTTTTGAATTTAATTACAATATTTGTATTCAGCGACCTCCAAAATACTTACTGGATTTCCATATTTCTGACAGTATCCCCTTCATTTTGAATGTGCTGTTTTGAATTTTGAAATTTCATTATGATATTCAAAATCAGCAACTTCGGCAAGCTTTGTATCCATATTTCAACGCCTATTCGCTTCATTTTTTAGTCATTTCGTCCATTCGACGACCCCATTTAGAATGTGGAAATTTCATATTATTAGGAATCAGCGATCTCAAGAACACTATTTATATCTATTTCTACGCATTTTTTATTATTTTTAACTCCACTCGCATTTGCAATTATTTGAGTGGCGGTTTTGCGGCATGATGCGCTTCCACGAAACTTTCTGCTCTCACCACCCAGAGCATACCTTGCTTCCCCAGAAGTTCTCTAGCGCCGACACGGACGCTTTGATCTCTGTGCATCCGTCAGCCCCACCACGACTCACCTACCTACCTCTTTGACACACCCAGTTTTAATCCCCATTGTTTCCACAATCCTCATCGCCCCGTTCACCCTTGCTCACACTACTGCTTCGTGCCCGTCGTCATAATACGTGACACCCCCCCCCTCTTCCATTTCTTTCGCTTCCTAACCGGGAGCGGTAGCTCAGTGCATCAACTGATGTCACTGCAGCGTCTCTGTCCGGGAGGCCCTAAGTTCGAGTCCTGGCGGCGGCAGGATTTTCGACACTAGCTTTTCAGCTAGGTCGAATTCAGTCGCTGCCTGGCTGCTCTGATCGGTAGTTTTCCGTGGTTTCTCCTATCAACACCAGGCGAATGCCGGAGCAGTACCCTATCAAACGGGCCACGGACCGCGCGCGATCTGACCTTCCCATTCCTTGTCCTATCCTATCCCCTTACACACACACTTACACTAACATGCACTACACTACCACATATCCCGGGAGACCGGTCGGGAGCTTAGAGCTTGTCCCGGCTGGGGCGGTGCCCCGCTGGTGGGAGAGTCCTGGTTAGGGGGAAATCCCACTAGCCGACGGTAGGTCGGCGCCGGATCTCGCCATCCAACGGGGGAAGATCACCGCCATCTCCCGAGAAAAAGCATACACTACACTACGGGACTAATGACCAAAGCAGTTGACGCGCCCGGAAACACGAAAAAATCAATCAATCAATCTTCGCTTCCTCTGCAGACTTCCTCGTAAGGCCGGCAACCAGTGCCGACGCTAGGCATGAGCGGACCGAGCGATCACTCGGGGCCCCGCAAGTCAAGGGGCCCGATGATGGGACTGTTGGAAGAAAAAAAAAAAGAGTAAAAATTGAAAAAGAAATTAGTACTTTGAAAATCGTTATTGTAGTTTTATAACTCGCGGTAGAGTAGTCTGATATTTCATAAAATTTTCATTTAATTGTTTGCCTGAAATTGTTAATGGTAGACTCATTACTTATAAAGTAAGACTCTATGAAATGAATCAAATGACGCTAACATTAAAATAGGTTCTACTGAAATTCATATTCATTATTTCATGTATTTAACAAGTGATTTTATTAAGCATTAACTAAACACAACAATTTTTTTAGCATTTTATGCTCACCATGGAAATTGTATTATTTGATCACGAAATACTTTTACTTAAAACTATTATTTAAAATATATTTCAATTTTTTTCTGGCTTAAACGCTGTAATGTTTGTTATTTTTTGAAATAAAATAACTCAAAGTTTGTTTATACAACTTTCACATTTTTAAATTTTCGGGGGGGGGAGGCGGGCATTTCTGCCCCAGGCCCAAAATTGTTTAGCTCCGGCACTGCCGGCATCACACTACACCGACAAATACCTCGCCAGAAATCGTGCGCCGAGAAATGTGGAATGAGCTCGGTCAGGCTGCGTCGACACACTAGAAATAGGTCATTTGTTGTTTCGAAATGCTGTTTATGACACAACCCTAGGGTCTTGATAGCAGAGTTATCTATGAGATCAACTGCGAGTCCCATTTGTTGTTTTATTGAATGCTCTTGTGTAATTTACCCTCGAAATCCTTGTTTTATAACCACGATAGTAAATCATCTGCAAAGCGAATTCGAACTGCGTGGAGAGAAATGCATTATTAAGTTGTATTTAAATCGTTATTTATTTATATAACATAAGCAAACAGTTAAACCACACGTTAAAAACTATATGTGATGTATGGGGGAGAAGTACATTCTCTTCAAGTTTTTTGGAGGTCTGAAATCTCTTATCAATGTTACTACTTGAATTCTGAATAAATGTTGAATGATCAAATAAGTTGTTATAGAATTCACAGTTACTAAATTTATAATAAGAAACGACTTGTAAAAATAATGAATTACTTTAATTCGTGCAAAATATCTTTTCAACTTTCTTCCTAAAACTTTTATTTTTATATTCATTACGCTCTGGTTCCACACAATTAAGATAATTTCCAATACAAGTTTTTTCTACATTTTCGTTTAACAAAAAACTAAAGAAACTGGTTGGTTTTCACACCTTTCATTGCTCAATCGTATAACCTCGCTCAGTTCTGTCGCGCAGTCTTGTGTATATCTGCGGCAGCGAGTGCCTAAATGTTGGTCATCAAATAAAACGATAGAAAAGTGTCCGAGGAAACTCGCTCGCCGACCGACCCGAGAGAGGAACTCTTTCGCCTCGGAAGAAGCGAACAAGAAACTCACCAAGTGTGTGGAGGGTGATCTCTCTTGTTTCGATTTTTCACATTTCTCGTAAAGCATTTCTGAGTTTAGTCTGTTGCGGTCTGTATCCTCCCGCCTCTGTCCCCGTAGCCCTCGAAACCCTCCTCAGCCTCTTCGCTACCACCGCTGCCACCTCCGCTCCCCTCTGTCCCCTACAAACCAGCTAAGGTGGCTCAGAGCATCAACTGATGCCACTACACTGCCTCTGATCGGGAAGGCCCAGGGTTGGAGGCCCGCCTGGGCAGGATTTTTAACACTAGCTACATAACTATATAAAAAATAGACCGAAATCAGTCGCTGACTGGAAGATAATTCTAGTGGCCGGTTGCTCTGATCGGTAGTTTTCCTTGGTTTCTCCGATCAAAACCAGGCGAATGTCGGAGATATACTCTAACAAACGGACCACGTGCGATATTTCCTTCTCCTATTTTGTCCCCTTACAGACATTTTCAGTTACATGCCCCACGCTGCCACACATGACGAGAAACCAGTCGGGAGCTTGTCTCGGCTGGAGACGTTCTCTGCTGGAGACGTTCTCTGCTGCAGACACCTCGATACCTCTGGGGAAATCCCCGCAAGCCGACATGTTGGGCGGCATCGGATCTCACCATCCATGGGGGAGAACACCGCCACTTCTCGAGATAAAAGCATGCACTACACTTACGGGACTAGTAACAATAGAAGTTGTCGCGCCCCGCTACACGAAATAATCAATCAATCGTTCCTTTAAATGATTTCGACGCTTGCACCACCTCCGCAGCCCTAGAGCACCGCCTACGAGTTTCTGCCCTGACCCCCAGTTGCGCGGTGTCTCCACTTGTATCTTTGACCTTTACCTTCCACCGCTCACAAACTCTGATGGAACGGGATTACTCGCGCAGGGCATTTGAATACCCCAAATATCGTAAAACAAAAGAAAAAATATTAACCCTTTACTACTCTGGTGGGCTCTGGAGTCCCCCGGACGAAGTATCTGTCATTGTAATTCGGAAACCAATTACTAGATATCGCTCATGTTGCCAGTATACCACAGTGGCATTGGATTATTTGTTTTGACTGGTTGTGCGAAGTGATTTGAGGTTTATTGTGGAATTAGAGGAGACATTATGATTTGTATTACAGTAAAATCACAAATCAATTATATTAACCTTCAACATCCTTTGTGTCAGAATCAACCAGAAAAGCAAGATGCTACATGTGTGCGAGAAATGTGGACCGAAAGACAAAGATAGTTAGCGAAAAGTGCTATAAACATTTATGCCCAGATCACAGAAATTTAGTGTATAAAAATTGCTTGTAATTTACGTTTTTCTTATTATTATAAACACTGTAAACTGATTCAAAGAACAAAATTTGAAAAACAAACAACTTTACATTGAGATAAATAGTAATATATCTTCAGGAGCACCTGAGGACCCTGCCAGAGCTTAGGCGCAAGTAAATTTCTTCACCAGAGTAGTTAAGGGTTAAGTAAGAAACAAGATATACAGAATTAGGTATGTTCATTCCTGTTTCATAAAGTAAACTCTCTAAAAAAGGAGCACGCACAATACTGCGGTAAGGATTCTCCGGACACTGCCAAGCGTCACCAATAGTCGAAGTTCAATTCGACGTTAGACATTTAATGGCGTTTGCTCCGGTGACTTACTCCGAAAGTTTTGCTACAAACGATATAATTCCCTTGACACCATTAATTAATTATCATCTCTCTTCGTTATTCATACGAAGTCCGGCACTCTGAGTAGGCCGAAGTTTGCTGTGTACCTGCATTGTCATTGCGTTGGTAATTTACACAGACGCTCCCGCAGCTTATGCAGATCCCACAAGCAAAATTGTAATGTTATAACATGCGAACTACTACACCTACGTAAATGCTGCAAAGGAATATATATTTCTTATAGCTTAATTGACGAAGACATAAATTGTTTGCGTAAACACAATCTCTGAGATGTAACAATGACAACAAAACATACAAAAACTAATGGTGCTAAATCAGCACGTACTTTCTCGCCCGTGTTTTCACAAAAAATTACGGGAAAAGTACTTAAATTTTCGGAAAATTGTACATGACCTTATTTCAAAATCTATCTTTAAGGAACAGATTTCATTAAGGGAAAAAGGTTATCTTTAATATAATATTTTTGTTGTAGGAAGATCCCGAAAAAAGTTTGAACTTTTGCAATTTTCGAAAAATCATTTTTCAACGAAAATGAGACCTGCACCATTCTCTTAAACGTCCTTCACACTATCCAACACAAAATTTAATGAAAAACGATGGCGCCAATGTTTTAAAAATTTGGAAAATGTCCCAGGGTCTTCATGTAAAGTACCGCCCAAAATAAAAATAAAAGTTGAAGGGTCCGCGACAACAGCCAGATCGATAGGGGAATATCAGTTTTGGAGAAAATCGGCTGAACTGTTTAGCTGCTAGCGTTGTTCAGAGACGGACAGACGTTTTGCCGTCATTCGATTTTTCGGCATCAAGAACCCACAAAATATGGATCCTGGCCGCACTACGTGTTAGAGGATTTTTTTTCTAAATTTAGCAACGGGATTTATCCACTTTTTTGGTACCTGGAACCTGTAATAAGTTTTTCTGACGAAAATTCGAGGTTTTTTTTCGCGCATCATTACAAAACTTTCTCTCTACTCCGTAGCAAAAAAGGAAAAATAAGGAAAAAACCTTGGAGGTATTCAAATACCCCGCGCGTGTTCTGGAGTGTTAATTGGGTGTTGCTGTCTACACCGACTCTTCAGCCGCCCTCGAGAACTGCACCGGTCACCGTTGACCTTCTCTTCCTTTGTGCCAGCCCTGGCCCCGACGCTTCGCACACCCACGTTGATCCACCCTCAACCTCTTCATTGTGTTCGCAGCAGGTCCCAGCTCGCCCTCCGCCCTTCCCCGACGGTGCCTGCGTCTCCGCTGCTCCACCACGCCCTCGCCGCTCTATACTCCGCCCCTCCACTACCCACATTCACGACCACAATGCAGCCACATTGCCAGGGAATCCCACCCTTTTTCTCCAGCCACCGTGTCCGCCGCCGCCCCCGCCGCTTCGCCGTTGTTCGCCGGGAGAATGAGAAGCCGTTGCATTTGAGACGTGCACCGCGCCGCGCCACGCCGCGCCACGCCACACCGGCGAGCTCGCGTGTACTACGGGTCCTTTTGTTGTGAGGCAAGTGTCGCCGCATCGTTCTTAGAAGCTATCCCAGAATGAAGTGACATGCACAGTTCACGTAGCGGTCACTCGATGCGAAATGAGGCAAAATAGTGTGAACTTACAAAACGGATGCTTTATAACGGGGCTACTTGTGTTTGTGTTTTGTACACCTACTACAACGGGAGTAAAATGTGTGTATACTGAGTATAAAGGAGGAAACAATAAAACTTCGAACCCATTTTTAAACTAATTTTGTCTGATAAACACCTACCAAATTTCGAATGGTTGAGCTTTTATAAGTACTCAAAAGTTTGCTTGAAAAAAGATTTTCTGCATAAAAAGTTTACATTTTAAAATATATATAAACACTTCAGAAGTAATAAAATTGTTTATTTGTAGACAAGGGATTATATACTTTTTTTCCAAACGAAAAATTAACTGAGAACTAAAAAGCAATTGAATTGTATACAATGGGTTTTTCCTAACTATTTGGTAGCAATAAACTCATGTTTTCTTTGACGCGACTTTAAACTTACTGCTATGTAGTCACAAAAGTAGTGCACCTCTTCTTTCTTCTCTGATACATAACTCGTCTCATTGTAGTCTACACATTTAAGGAAAATTCTTTGAAATAGCCTTTCACGTGTTGTATGCGAGTTAGGAGGGTCCATAAATGACTATTACTAGAATTAATTATTCGACTACTCGTGAACTGTGCTTCTTCTGTGAATGATATCGTAATAAAAATATCAGATCTGCGAAGAAGCCAGGAACGGTAGTGTATACGCGATTCTCTATCTTGGTGTGTTAATTAGTAAAATTTGTAAGGGTGCAAACCTTAGTTGTGAAGAAATTTCCAATCTCTATATTGTACTCTTCTCAACACCCAACCGAGCACAAAATCTTGCATAGTTTGATGTTTTTTCTTCAACGCTCACCTTTTTCACAACAGTCGCTTTTTTCCGGATTTGGTGAAAGACCTCATTTAGAGGCCAAACATAATGAAACATTTTCTCGCAACTTTCTGAAGGTAATAAATACGCTTTTAGCAACACAATACGATTAGCTGATAGGAATAGACCGATAAGACATGCACATAAACAAAGCTCTGTTTTGGCATTTTTCAAAATAAACGACAACAGCACGACGATAACAATTTCTCTTTCGAAGCAGACTGTTTTGATTCAAGTTTCTCAATCCCGCGCTCTGCGGAGTACTAACTGTTTCACTTCTACTCTGAACAAAATTAATCAAGCAAAAATGGCTAATGAAGTAGAAATGGAAAAATAACGTTATTTCTGATTTTCTGCTTCCTATATTTTTTTTCAATTGTATATAAAAACAAAATAAATAACATCTCTATTTACTCGCAATCATTGAGTAAATTAAAAAAAATAATTGATGATTGAATCGGTTGGTGAATTGATCAATATATTATCGTCAATTGTCATTCAAAACAGTGTTACACAACAACAAAAACAACATTTTACTCGTACATTTCAGAAACACCCACATTGGTCTTAGGTGCGCCCATGAGGTACAGAAAGGAAGTTTGGGAAAATGGAGTATTTTACGTGAAAAGAGTAATCCAGTAACTTGATTTTAGGTAGTGAAGTGGAAAAATCGGACAAGGAAGGATATTATGTTACCACTCGTCCAGAGGTGTGCAGTCAAGCGAGGATCCATGTTCACGAAGACGTGAGATTTCAAAAGAACTTTCAGGTTAAAACGAAACGATACTATGAATAGAACAAGCAGCAGAAATTCATAGTTTTGCGGTTGAAAGCAGTGCAGTGAGGCAGAGAAATCGCTGTTTGATGAATTGAATGATTGCTTTCTAGTGATTCCGTGCGCTTCAACTGCTAAGGGCATTAGTTCCGTAAATGTAGTGCATGATTTTGCCCGAGAGATGACGGTGATCTTTCCTCGCTGGATGGCGAGATCCGGAGCCGAGTAGCGGGGTTGTCAACACCAAGTATCTCCCGCGAGCGGGGCACCGCCCCAGCCGGGACAAGCTCTAACCTCTCGACCGGTCTCCCGGTATGTGGTACTGTAGTGCAAGTTAGTGTAAGCGTGTGAAGGGGGAGAAGGAAGAGGTAGGAAAGATCGGGTGCGGTTCGTGGCCCTTTTCTTAGGATACTACTCCGGCATTCGCATTGTATTGATCGGAGAGACCACGAAAACTACCGATCAAAGCAACCGGTCACTAGACTTCTCCAGACAGCGTCAGAACTCAACCGAACTATCTAGCCAATGTCAAAATCCGGCCACCGTCGGAACTCGAACCTAGGACCTCCCGGTCAGAAGCACTGCAGTGACAACAGCTGATGCCTTGGGCCACCTCTCCCAGACTGTGTGATGAAGATCGGGCGCTGCACCCGGGTCAGCGCTGTAATGCAATTCCATGACAGAGTACAAGCTTAATCGAAGTTTATTGTTACTCTTGTACCATGATGAAAAGACATGAGTGAGCTAATCCGGCGCACCGGTTTTTGCTCGATCTGCGCAGCACCAGTTTGTCACGTACCACGTGACCACAACACGGGCACTTTGAAAAGGCAGACCAGACGCTGGCCGCCATACTGTATGGGGAGCGAGAAGTTGTGAGGAACGTTTTGAAAGTGGCATGAAGTGACTATTTTCGACCGTGACCACCCAAAAATAATACAAAAGGTGTAATTAAAAATAAAACATGCAATATTTTTTTAAACAAAACTTCATGTATTTGTTTCAATGACTTGTAACAAGGTACAAGTGATTTTGGTATCTGACTGCATTTAAAATTCCCGCTAATATTGTGACGCAAACTGGTGCCTAAAGTTTATTGACTGAAGTCAGCTACGATGCGCAATAGCTCACCCTTGTCTTTTCATCTTGTAGTATTTCTTTGACATTTAATTGGAGCAGAATTTTGCAAAGTAGAGAGGAATGTTTAAGAATTGTTCTTGGCATTCCAGAGCATATTTTGGTATTGTAGTTTAAACAATTATAAGCCAAAAATATAAAAAGACTAATCATTTGAATATTGTGTAATCAATGAGGTTTTTGAAAAAAGATTTCAAGGCCAATATGAAGAATCGATTTACGTACTTCTTGATTGAAAAACTATATTGTAAAGAATAAAGATTCATGTTAGGTACAAGAGTGAGAGAAGGGGAACGAATACAATTGAAAGTTACAATAAGTGTAAGTGAAAATATAACTGCCAGTAATTAACACTTATTTATAAATATTAAACCCAGCAAATGTATAGTCAGTTGTAACTGACGTTTAGAGAAAATATTTCTTTTCCATTACAAAATTAATTTAGAGTAAGATGTGAATGTTTATTTTATTATCGGGATATGAGGAGAATAATTTTGTAAAATAATAGGGTTGTTTAGGTGTGGGAGCGGGGGTTGGGTGTGGTGTGTTGGGTCTCTGTGTGTGAGAGAGTGGAAGTGGTGTGTGTGTGTGCATATTTGCGTGCATGTGTGTTAATGTCTTAAACACAAAAGGTTGTGTTTCACCTAATGAAATTGATGCAGAAGTTAACACATCTATACACAAAATCCTTTAAAACTTTCATTTCCGAAATAAGAAAATTTCTTTCAGTAATTAGTGCTGAATTCTTCGTGCGGAATGACACAGTATTCCCGGGATTGGATGGTTTCGTGGAACTCGAGCTGCTCGCCTTGAGAGCGTGATCCATTATGAAGGGCAAGGCGTGCCACGCACAAGCCGCCACTGTCATTGGCTGGTATTGCATTGTGGTCTGATTTGTAAGGGCAGTTGACTGTGGTGGCGCGCCAGGGCCCGGGGTCTGGTGTCCGGCTGGGGTGGCCGGGCGGTGGAACGGCCAGGGAAATGGGGCGTGCGCTCGGGGCGTGCTCTGCGGCCCACTGACCGCCGCAAAGCGCTCCTGTCTTGTGGGCCCATGGAGCGTTTGACAATGGACTTGCAAGGGCTGCCTCCAGCCGTGGGCGGAAATCTTGAGCCCGGTGCGTAGGAGTATGGAGTGAGCCTCAAAGGGATGTTTTAAATGCAAAGGCTACGTTGTAAGAATAATTTTGTTGAGGGAGTACAGCGCTAGTCAAATAGAATCCAAATGAAATTACGATCCAATTTATTTTAAATAATATTCCGCGAAAAATTACTAATAATAAACTAAATTAAAACTGACAAGCATAATATAATATCTAATACACGTTTAATGTACATAATCGAACGAAACATTTACTAGAACGATTCTCAATGACTAATTAATTGTCAATACTTGGTTTGTAGACTTCTCCATGATTGGTCAAGAACCTGTGTCGTAATGAAATCTGTATCGTAATGGGTATCATTCTGCAACTGGTTGCAATGAACAAATGCCAGTACAATGGGAGTAGAAATATTATACAATGGGAGTAGAAAAACTTACTTTCTGCCTGCGCCTCGTATTTTGAAAATTACCATCTTCATTATATATATATATATATATATATATATATATATATATATATATATATATATATATATCTTGAAATTCAATATTAGTTTTAACAAATGGGACCATTAAACGGCAATTTACATGACGGCTCTTTCATTTACTGCACAATGTAGTGGGTCAGCGATCTCTAATACGGCAGGGTTAAATAGTAAAATCCTGAATTAATGCACTTACCTTGAAAAGTATTATGAAGTATTATGATGTTCAAACGGATCGTAAAAAGAATAGAGCAAAGGAATGTTGCTTATTTTTTTCATTTTCAATTCAGTTCGCCTCACCAGCGAAGAGCTTCATTTGATTTCACACAAAGACTTTCAATATGGAAAAATGCCTCGGTGGTACTGAAACTCTAGGAAACACTTTTAAATATTCGTTATTACAATAATGCACGGCTATTTACTCAACAAGAAAACTTAAAATCGAAAATGTTATTTCTACTAGAATTTAAATTGAGAGATTTTTTAATTAATCCCAGTTAGGTGTCGACTTACGTAGAATAGCTCATCACGTGAGTTTTACAAGGGCTTCCCCTCCTGCAGGAGGCCTTTGCCCTTTATGGGACACACTAGACTCGTTCATTCATTCATTCAAGTGTCGAGTTAGAAAAATCAATGATGAGATTGGTCCCTTTAAAATATTGTCTCAGTGGTGATAAAAGGTTTTCGTGTTAACGGAGTCTGATTTCTGACCAAGTATCATGTATTCAAAACCCATTATAAATAAACTTATCATAATTTCCAAGACTTGGATGGAAGAATTGAAGCCACAATTGCGTTACCCACAAATGTTCATTAGCTGTAGTTGCATTAATGCCCAAATGGTCTCCACAAAGTTTGGCACTCAGGGTTAAACTAGTAGCTTGCTGCAGCAAAAATACTCCTGAACAAAGCTACGCAAAATGGTTTTGCAAAAAGTAGCACGCGCACTGTTCATTATTGCAATAAAATAATATTGTCTAACACCGCAATAAATTATTATTTTAACAGAAACCGAATTCACTATTATTTCAATAATATATATGGAAGCCAAGAACAATAATTTTACACACAGAGAATATCAGTTTCTTACACACCAAGAAAGTAAAAAAAAAAAAAGTTGCTGGTCCTTAACGCAACCTGTAAATAGCAAATATTTATTGGGAGCGACGTTTTTCTTGGAGCCTTGCTTAATTAGAAACGTGAAAACATGCATGCATGCATACATGGGGTCAGTTCCCTTTCACCTCTTGGGACAAGTCCTTCCCTCATGGTTGTTTACTATGCGATTCATCTGTGTCGGTAATGATTAATCGCAAATGATTTATTCATGGGTGTTGAAGATCCTTTAAGAAAAAGAATTCGAAACGGTATTTAAATAATCATTAAAATGACATTAAATTGATTTTAAAATTCATAAAAATTAGAAGGTTCTAGCAAAATGAACTGAGATCCGATAACGATAAATCTAAAATAAAATCCATGCCTTATTCTTGATTGTCAGCACAATTGATACATTGACGCACTTTGCACATTAACTCACTACCAGTCGGAAATGAAGCCTAGCTTATTGAAAAATTCTCACTACGATGTGTATGATCTTTTACCACGTATTAAATCGACGAAGGTATTAACATTATATGTCATTTTTCTGATTTAAAAAAATGTGTATTCGTTCAGTTTACATTTATTTAAAATTGTATTATAAAGTTACTTCTGTAATTGAAATGCTACCTAGTGTATATAATGTAAGAGACATAAAAGAAAGATTGATAAGTAAATGGTGAATACGCTATTGTTTGACGCGAGATGATTAATTGTCCTGGATGATCAGTCCTGAAGCAGGCAGAATCAATTCCGGTAATGATGACGTCCGTCTGCAACAAGAGCACACGATACATTTCTCTTTGAAGCCCTCTCATTTGTAACTGCTTCTCCTGTCGGCTCCATTCTCCTTTCGGTTGATTTCTCATCTCATCCCTTGACACTGTCCCTGGAGTGGAATCGACAGCGCTGTCGTGGAGCTGTCTCTCGCCCCCTGAACATCTGTCCAAATCACTTTTAATTCTTGGAAACAAAAAGTATTAATTTTTTCCAGTAATATGACACTATCTTTTACTCTACATCTCTCTATTTACTTCTATGTATTTTCTGCCTCATCTGAAACTAGCTCAAATCAGGTTTTGTGTATCAACACTCTTCCGAGTATTTCACCTAATGTTCCTTGTTCTTTGGTTTGTCCTACTCTACCAGCATTTCAAAACGTTAATGCCCATCCATTTAATACATATGAAAACCTTCCTTATTGAGAAACAATAAACGATTTAGTACATTGATCACGTAATTATAAGTGACTGCTAATACCTCTTCCATACTTCTTAAATATTTGTGTATGAAGTAACATTAAACATTTGTGTATACCCATTTTATCGTAACAGGAAATTCTGCGGCTGGGGTAATAAATGGTTTATTAGTTGAAGGAGACACATTTTACATCACCACCAAAGATACAAACATGTGGTGGTAGTCCCAATACTCCTGAAAAAAACTTTTGTACAAATTAAATTTATTTTATGAGATTTTTTTTCAACTCATTGCAGTTGTTTCAAAAAATATGTTTGTCTTAAATAACACTAGGCAATAAAATGTAACTTTTAGTTAGCGACATGAATGAAATCTATCTTGACTTATGTAATATACATTGTTGAACATAAATATGGTAATGAAGATGTCTGGTTCCAGTCATGACTACTCGCAATTGTTAGGTTCACACAAAATATTATTTATTATACGTAGTGTAATGGTGTATGAGCTCTTATCATGACTAAATCTGCTTCATTTTTCCTCTCCTCTTGTTTTCTAGTTCAGGATCGTCTCTGGAGATCGATCAGCAATAGTCCGCAAGGGTATTCGTACTCGAAATGGCATATTTTTGGAATATTCGAAAATTGCAAAAGTTCAAACTTTTTTCGTTGTCTTCCTACAACTACAATAATGAAGAAAGAAAAGTTTTCCTTAATGAAATCAGTTCAAAAACAGATTTTTGTTCAAGAACAATTATTCATAATCTGTTCTAGAACAATTAATTTCTCAGATTCGTGGCGAATATTTTTCAAAACAATTCCCTCGTATGTAGCAAAGAAAGCTGTGCTGGCCCCGTTTTCGGAAGAGTCTTTGTATTTTCGAAAATTGCAAACAAGGAAATTGATGATATAATTGTCGAATAAAATCTGTTGTAAATAAAATCATTTCTTTAAAAAAGGTCAAGTACATTTTTTTGAACATGAGTAATTTAGCGTATTTTGCATTTTCGATTTTGCAAATTCAAATTTCCCGCGCTTCATTTCCCAATCTTTAAGAAGATTGGAATGTGACAATGGCATGCCGCGTCACGATACGGTAGTTGGAAATTCTGAGAATTCCTTTTTCATTGTTGGGAAATGTATGAAACGCAGTTTTAATTGTCGAGTTTGTGTTGATGTATTAACTTTAAAAGAATTAGTTTTCGCACCTAACGTTCTACGATTTGTAATGAGATTTACAAGTTACTAAGATACTAAGCAAATTGCTAAGACATGTTAATATGGACAGAGATTGGAGTATTATAATAATACGTATCCGTTATTAAGTGCGAGAGAGTACGTGCTTTTTAGCACCACTAGCTTTGCAGCTAGTTTGAAATGTTTCTCTGGAAGAATGTTTGGAGAATAAAAAAAGGCAATATTTATACAGATGGAAAGACAGACCCTTTCGGTATCAAGGGCTCACAGAAAATAGATTCTAATTACACAACGTGTTAAAAGTACTTTACTACACTTAGGAACAAGATTTATCCAGTTTTTCGGTATCAGGGCCAAGCAATAAGAGTTGTCTGTTGAAAAATCGCAGTTTTCCAGCAACATTACAATTCTTTCTCTAGACTACGTTAGCAGTATGCATGAAAGTATTTTTATAAAAACCAACAACAACAAGAACAACAAGAACGTGTTTTCGTGAGTGATTGTTTACAGAGAAGATTAAAATATTTATTATGTACTTGTACCAGTTATTGTAACACACGTCAGAAATTCATTTGTGCCAGTAAGTCAAATACTTTAATACAAGCGGGTTAAGTTATTTATTTATTTATTTTTTATTTTATTTTACGTCAAAAAAACAGTTAAAAACTGCGTATGACGTGCTATGGGGAAAAGTGAATTGTGTGCACATTTTCAAAATTCTGTGATCCCTACACTAAGTCATAGACTACTTAAATTTTGAATTTTTGAATAGTTAAGACTAATGAAGAATACATCATTGTGTAAGACATTGAAAATTAAAATGCTAAAATACTTTAAGAAACAAAACATTACAATGAAATTATAAAATGATTACTATGATTATTCCACAATAAAAGAGGGAAGTAGTATTGCATATTTACATTTTCCTTAATATTCTTTCTCATTTCGAGGCGTTCCTCGTTCCTAGATATGCATGTATTACTATCACGAACACTTGAATGGCGTTTCACATCATTAGACATTCTCCATTATTCACCACTTCTCTCATGAACAAATAAGCTTTTGTGGGTGCAGAGTCCGCCCGCGTCGAGTTGGAGGTGGATGCTCTAGAGAGCGTTTTCTACACAAGTTTGCGTCTCGGGGTTCGCAGAATCTACGGGCGTCCCTGGGAACAAACTGCTGCTTTCCAAATGCCGCGCCAGCGATCTTGCGGCCCGACCATGCCTGTTTGCTGTTGGGGGCTGGCGCGGGAGCGAGGGCGGGAGCGATGAAGACGGCACGGCGTGGGCGAAAGAAGAAGGGCGGGAGCGGGCGGACGGACGGGGAGGACGTGACAGAGCAGCACAGTGGGCCACATCTGGTCCAAATACGAAAAGTGATGGGACGAGTCGCAACGTTGCCAAATGCATTGAGATTAATATTTTTCCAAATGTTGCGTAAAATTTCCTGAAATGGAATTTAGGAAATGTATTTGCTCTTTTGACATTTAGTCAGTGGGGTTTTTGTTTTTGCAGAAATTCCCAAACATTCATCGACCCCTTTTAAAAGAATTTTTCGACCCCCCTTACTTTATTCCCTGTAATATATCATACTTAACTATATCACAAAGATTGCACATCGTCTTAAAGATAACAATGTCCTACCAGTATTTTGGTAAATATATAAATATTCAATAATCGAAGACGCTTCCACTTCTGAGTAGCATAGTTTCTTCTTGATCTTCGTTGTTGGGCAATTGTTTGTTACAAAATGTTGACAATTTTTTAATGGCCATTACGTTTTCACAGCACGTACTGCAAGGAGTGTTTTTATATAGAGCAACGGAACAGATAATCATAAATTACAAATTAGTTTCTCATCTCCGTAATAGAATACTGTTATGAAAAGATAGTTATTATAATGTTTTGAGTTTTCTGAACACCCTAAGCA
The DNA here is from genome assembly GCA_011170035.1 of Teleogryllus occipitalis. Lineage (NCBI taxonomy): Eukaryota > Metazoa > Arthropoda > Insecta > Orthoptera > Gryllidae > Teleogryllus > Teleogryllus occipitalis. The sequence goes on from BLKR01002872.1 coordinate 133,996, forward strand.
GTTGCGGTTCTGAGATGTTCCATTGCAGAAAGTCGAAATAGAGCCCCTTTCTGTAATAAACGTGAAAATAAGATTTAATACGTATACAGTAATGATAAAATTGGTACAATGGAGAAAATAAGCATGGAGGATTTGTTTTATTCTTCGCCGATATCCGTTGTCAGGGGTTCTCGTAAGGCTCCCTTACTTGGGGCGATGGATGTGGTGTAATGACGTGTACGAAAGAAAATGGGCGAATTTGCAATTTATAGTTATTGTTGTGTATCAGAAAGAAATGAATTGTCAAATTCATTTAATTTTTTTTTTTTTTTTTGAATCGATGGGATCTTGGTTATCAATCAGCCAGTTCACATTCGACTATAGACCACCAATCGACCCCCATCAAAATTTCCACGGCCCCATATTTCAAATGAATCTGTTTTCTAAACATATTCACCAGAATTTAAAAACACTTATGTAAAATACTTACCTTCTGAATCAAGATAATATAATTTGAACCGAACATATGTATACAAGTTATCTACGAATATACTCTTTGTATATTTCAATTTTATTTATGTAATGAGTTCTCATTTCCTTCATTTTTCGGAATAATTACTAATGAACGTTTCATTGTTGTGTTTTTTATAAATTTCGCGAAAATGTTTCTTATAGTTTTTTATCATCTCTCTATCAGCAGGGTATTTCCCCATTGAGAAAAGGAAATTTCTCCAAAATTTAATTTTTTTTTACAAAGGTTGTTTGCATTGGATACGCCCCTATTTCATAGAAATGTGGACCACCATTCACTATCTTGAAATTTACTTTTTACGAAGTCCTCGATGATAACGGTAGCGGTGTTCTTTCTAAGCGTATTGAATTATTGTTTGCGGGTTGGAGGTATAGGACACTGCAATATTTTCTAAATTTTGCAGGAGAGCAGTTTGAAGATGTTTTACTTTGGACTTGGAAGTGGGCTTAGTGTTATTTAAAAACATTGTAACTCCGCCAATTCTTGATGTATGACTTAGTGTTGTATAGTTCTGGATAGAGGTGAATACCCATATGGTTGTGCCAATATCATTTCGGCCAAAAATTGACACATACGTCCGACCCATAGACATATTTATATATCATTGGTCCTTATTCTTAACAATTAAAAACACAATTGCCATTAACCCAGTGATTCAAAATGTGACTATCTTTATTTGACGTTTACATGTTCATAATTTATTTTACAGCAGAATTGGAATTATTTCCAAACAATTGTCCTGCTGAAGTTATTGTTTCACGAATTTGGGGCATTGAATTGCTTATTTTCTCATATATTTCAATACGTGAAGCCGAAACGTTTTATGTTGGTGTAATGTTTCCAATGTTTGTTTGTTTTTACACAACAATGCAATGTTCACACATTCACAATATATTTGACTAGTGAAAGAAAAACATGTGCACATAATGGAGAATGCATGATACTTTGAAAGGCATACCGTTCTGAATATGGTTGCACAATAAATCTCTCTTCTCTCCTCTCTCTTTCGTACCATGAAACAGAATAAGAGTTCAGCTGTGAGGCTCGTCAGTGGATTAGCCGAGTAATTTGAAAGGGAAACTTACGAAAGCGGGAACTTCTCACCTCCCTGAAATTATACGGAATGGAATTGTCATATAAGATTTACTGAATATAATACTACAAAGACGTTTCTAGAAGGAGGTATGGACGGTTTGGAAACAAATACTATCAATCAGAAAATTAAGTGTATGGCCACTTAATTCGTCTCTGAATTCTTTATTAAATATTTTTATATCACCTGTCAGCATCAGTATTGTCTACTATGTCGGGAATTGTTTTCAGCGTCTCTTACACGAAAGTATACGGCAGCGTTGCGTAAAAAGAAGGGGGGATACTAGCGCAGACTTGGTTATGAACTGAGTGCGATGTGCGTTTGTTCGTTAACATCATCTCCACCAATAGTTGTAATCATACTGCCAACCTAAGCGGAATAAATATGAAACAGGAATACATAGGACCCATACTCGCCCATACCCTATATTCGCATACCCATATTTGTTGCCACTACATTGTAATGCCAAATCAGTTTCAAAGACAAGTTTTGTCGCTTCGCTCGCCCGGATTCAAGTCACGGCGAGGTTCGGGCCTTCGGCCCTCGCGTTCACTATAAACAACCTTAAGTATATTCACCACATAATTACTAATTCACTTTTATAAGAAAGCACTTTAATGGTTAAGTTTACTACCCTACATTACGTCACTGCGGTGACAGACAAATGAACATCGCACAGCGCATAACCCAGTATTAAAAAATAAGCACTAAATGCGCTGCGTGCGCACTGTACAGAGGCGGGAGGTGCTGGCTGGAAGCCCACATGCAGCGCGCCCCTCTTCCCCTCACGTTCCGAGGACTCCGCCCCGAGTTCCCTTTCGCTTGCATGAGCTGCACTCCAAATGGCTTACCTTTCATGGCGAACTGCCGTCCGGTCGCCCGCCCGCCCGCCCGGCCACCAGCCACACTCTGCCAACCCTGCGGTGCAGTCGACGGCAAACGGAGGACAAAGTACTACAACGCGGTTTTGGAAAGCGCCCGCTGTAAATGTACTGCAACGAATGGCGCGTGAAGGAAACTTTATTTAAAAAGGAAAAGTGTTGAAGGTACGAGGTTTTCAGCACGTTCGTTTTGGTAGAACTTTTATGAGTGGAGTTTCACGACGGACGAATACACTTTTCATTTTTACGTGTGTTTTAAACTCGCTTTCATAATCTTGTGTTGGGTGAGTTTGTATAAAATTTAATACGGGTCGTATTTTCAAAGTCTGTTGGCGTTGTTGACAATACTATTAGCGCTGGTAAGAGAACCACTTGTTTTTTGCTCGGTATGAAAGGTGATGTAGTAAAAAATTCAACGAGAGCGTAGTTTATTAGGACATGTGTGTAACATGACTTTCAAAATTCAGTCGTTTGTAACTTATTGTAATTGAACTCTTAGTTGGGATAAAGGCCTAGAGAGACTCTTTGAATAAGAGGAAGGATGGTCATGAGAAAGGACCCGAAAAGAATTCTTCAACCAGATAGCCAGTTAGACAGCTTCGAGAATTTTCAAAACCTCAGAACATTCACTTGACCACCACTAAGGAAACTATTCTAAACTTTTGGCAACAAGAAAAAGTCATTGATATTAAGTTTGTTACACAGCGACTAAACCGTGGCGGCTCCGCTGTGAGCAAGGTCAACAATATCACATCAACGTCTTTGGTAGTGATTTGTAAACGGCAAAACACGTGTGATGTCACACAGGTGACGTTTATTGAGTAACATGTGCACAGCCTCGTATTGTTTCCCTTGATTGCATTTCCCTTTGTTTTATTTTCTCCGATTTTCCTCTAGTTTCTGGATGAACTTCCGAAATCCATTTTTATATAAATTTAATGTCAAATGTAAAGATCAAATGAAGTGACCACTCAAATGATCGAATGGAATTTATCCCAAGTTCAAGGTGGTGGAAGGACTAAAGAGACACGATTATGTAATTTCGTCCAGACCTGATGGTAATATCGAAGTTTTATCATCCGTATGATTTGTTACCACTGCATTTCCCGCTCTCGCATGCTACCTAAGTTTTATCTCTCTCGTTTCGATTTCTTCTTTTCCTCCTTGGTGTAGCTGAGTGTTTCGAAGGTGCAAATCTTCCAAATCGATCAAACGCCAATTGTAAATAATGCTGCGAAGGAAATTTTTAGACCGAAAAACTCATATTTTTGGTATCTTATTCAGATTGATTAATGATTCCGGGCGCGACAACTGCTAATGTCCCGTAAGTGGAGTTCTTGTATTTATCGCGTGATGTGGCGATTGCTGGTTAGCGAGATCCGGCGCCGACCTATCCATCGGCATGATTTTCACCTGGTATGTCTCATCATCGGGGCTACTCCCCAGCCTTATACAAGCTCTAAGCTCCCGACTGGCCTCCCAACATACGTGATTGTACATTGCATGTATGTGTGATTGTGTGCAAGTAATGGGTGAGGATGAGACAAGAAAGAGGGAGGAATGGTCGCGCGCCTGATGTCATTGCAATGCCTCTCATCAGGGGTCTTCGGGTTCGAGTCCCGACGGTGGCAGGATTTTCGACACTAGCCAGATAGCTAATGTGAATTCAGACGCTTTCTGGAGGAGAATTCTAGCGGCCGGCTGCTCTGATCGGTAGGTTTCCACGGTTTCTCCTTCAACACCTGGCGAGTGCCGGAGCAATACTCTAACAAACGGGCCACGGACCGCGCGCGATCTGTCCTTCCTCTTCCTTGTCCTATCCTCTCCCCTTACACACACACTTACACTAACATGCACTACACTACCACATATTCCGGGAGACCGGTCGGGAGTTTAGTCCCGGCTGAGGCTGTGCCACGCTGGTGAGAGACACCTGGTTGGGGAAAATCCCCGCTAGTCGACGTAGGTCGACGCCGGAACTCGCCATCCAGCGGGGGAAGATAACCGCCACATATCGCGATGAAAACATGCACTACATTTACGAGACTAATGACTTTAGCCGTTGACACGCCCGGAATCACTAATAAATCATCACTGTGACTGCACGTAATGTAAAAGTGAGAATATTTACTAATTTTTAAGGGGAAACAAATATGTGATAAAGATGTTTATATGTCATCGGTGCACAAGAAAACTGGCACAACTGAAAACTTTCATTTTAAGTGACTTAATGTTTCGAAAAGTGTAGTTGTATCCAAAAATTTCATGATTCGAAAAATAGGGGCTGTGTGGCGTACAGGAAAACATTTTTGTCTTCGACTCGAAACAAACATCTCCACTTAAGCTAAAACCCTTATCCTGTAAATCGACAATTTCTTATGTGGCTCTTTTTGTGCACCGGTAAAATGATATCACCCCAATGAGGAATTATAAATCTTCATGTCGCAGTATTTCATGTTGAAACGAGAGGGGACGTGGTTTCTAATGCCACATTAACAATGAAGCTGATGAGGCTAAAGCAAGAGCCGGGCAAATTGTTGAGCCCCTCTCCTTCCATTCATCAGCGCTCCAATTAAAATAATGTCATGCAAAAATTTTGATCGTATTGCTGGCTGTGGCTGGCACATTTCCCAGGAAAAATTAATGTTGTGATTCCAGTCCTAGCTAACAACTTAACAAAAAATGAAAAATATTTCTGCTTAATTTCTTAATAACTGACGTCACACCATGGACAAAACAAGATGTTTTCACTTTTGGGATCAAAAAAGGAGACTTGTAGTAAAAGGATATGAAAGACCACGAAAAGTTGTCGAAGATTGAAATGGTTTCGTAGGTTTGCAATCATTAAAACTATACCGCCTGTGTACTGTTTCTGTCTTCAAAGAGCTGGACTAATGAGGGCATGCAAGGGTAGGCAAATTGTCCTGGGGGTACGCGGCCGTTGCGGTTTTCAACGGGAGTTTGAATTACATAATTTAAACTACTATAAACCTTAGAAAATAAAAATAAAATAAAACTGCACGAACTCCCACTAAAAAAGGTTATTGTAGGGTGACTCTTCTCGAGGTTCTATGGACACAGTTGACTATCCTTGGCATCAACTGTCCTGTCTGAAAACAGGAAGTATACCGAGAACGTGAAACAGGACAATGCTCTACGGTGTGTGGTGTGGTGAGGTGTAGTGGGGTGGGGAGAGATGTGTGGTGTAATGTGTTTGTGATGAATGTGTGTGGTGTGTGAATGTGTAATACCTTTTAGAACCATTATTGTAATGAAACTGGATATTTTGGTGCTTGATTTGAAGTATCACATCAGTACAAATAAAGTTAATTTTCAAAACATTGATATTATTTCTATCTTTCAAATCCTGTCTCGTCCAACGCTGGTGAAATCATTAGCCTGGTTACCCGAGGGACGCCAATTGATTTTGTTTTTGATACGTGAATGTATGACGACTAACAAGGGAAGTATTTGTATTTCGCCAACGCTGATTGACCTAAAAATGTCATGGATCATTCAATAGATTGTGAATGGTTCCATGTATTATAAGAGAATCAAAAAGGATACAGTCGTGAAAAAAAATTATTTTCACGAAGTTAAGAGCATTTAAATGTGGGGAAAATGAGCCTATTACACTTGAACGTGTAAGCGGGGTTTTTTTTTTTTTTTTTTTTTTTTTTTTTTTTTTTTTTTTTTTTTTTTTTTTTTTTTTTTTTTTTTGGACGATGCGTTCCCTTTCTCCAAATATTGAGAAACCAGTAACGAGGTAAAGAGAAATAAATCTCGATTATCGAAACGCATTTAATTGCAATTTTCAGTTAAATTTGGAGTTTGATTTCCACCGATAATGTACTTGTTATCGGTATTTAATTTGTAAGCATTCAAAAGTAATAACCAGTTGTGTAAGTATTGTTTGCTTTTCGTTTAGGGATATTAAATTTGAAAAATCTCTGCGTTTTACGTAGATGTCAAAAAGTGCTGCAGTCATTAACTCCTTATCTCTCTATTTTTCAGTAATTAATAGCGTTTTTATGTTTATTTATGTTTTATGTTTTTGCAAAAAAGTATATGCATGCCAAAAATTGCGAAATAATTGCACATTTTGAATGTTCTTTATATTTTAAAAATTTCCTGTATTCTTCCTGTTCGGTAATAATAACCGAAAAGACATTGGCAACTTTTCTTGTGAAATAATATTGCTCGCCATTTTCTTGCAAGTGTAAAGCTGACTTTACACTAGCAATAGGTTTCAGCAATTTGTTGCTGTTTCTTGCGGTCATCTTTACATTAGCAAGAACAAGACTGGGCAATATGTTTCCAGAAAGTTGGGAAGAAGATCTTTCCGTCAAGATATTGCCGATCGTTTTACATTAGAACTTTTGGTTGCCGTGTTTGGTGACGTCACGAGGAAAATGGCGCGTGAACTTAATGAGGTTATACCTTACTTCGACATGGTTAGTAAACGGGAGAAGATGCGAGTCGTGGTCGCAGTTATTATGCTCAATGAAGAAATAAAGAAACGTCAACGTTTTGTGCGGACATGTGACTATTTCAAAACGAAAGGTAAGGGGGCTTGTGCAAATTCGGTTCAGGAGCCTCAATATTTTTTCGTGGACTTCAATTTATGTGGGAGCAAAGTAATCGTCTTTTTATAAAAAGTGCATTAACAATTCAAAAGAATACGTCTATGTACTACCTTAACCGTACTTCCTGCGCATGTGACCGTGGTCATCATTGGCTTCTTCCAGCAATATCTTGCTCAGACTTCAATCCAACTCTAGTCCCAGCAACAGCCGGCAATATCTTTCCTAGGACAGAAACACACAAGTTTACATTACGACCGGGATATCTAGCAAGAAATATTGCCAACATCAGAAATATTTATTGCCGCAATGTTTACATTGGCAACTTTTCTTGCAAAATAACATTGCTCGCCATTTTCTTACAAGTGTAAAGCCAGCTTAATGTGCTCATCCGTTTGTCATGTCTCAATTTTAAAATGTATCTGGATGTTATAATTGTCATTTTATCAGGGATTTAACATAATTACGAAAATAAATAAGTTTATTACGTGAGGCTACGGGACTCCATTCAGAATTTTCAGGGGGACCCCCCCCCCCTGATTATGCTCGTGTCTCTTTAAGGGCCACAATAACTTGAGTTTGGGGAATAAGACGAATTGTTTCCGAGTTACGGGTGATTTGTGTTTCAGTAAAGTGTTCCCTATGTCGTAACCTGCAAACTTATATTGTATTTGTTTTTAATTTGCTTTATACGAAACTGGGAAGTAATTTCTTATTCAGCAACAGCACACTTACGGGAGTTTGTGTCGATTTATTATAAATTTTTAAAAACATCTAGCCTTAGCGACTTATTGAGAGAGGGTAAAATCATTTGCACGAGTGACCTAATAGTTCAGCTCATCGTGGAGTCTCCGCGTAAATAACCTCTAGAGCAGTCGGTTATTATTTTTCTTTCTTTCTCTTTCAAAACACAAACGTCTCACTATAGAAACGTCATTTTCCATCTTCTTGTCACATTTTTATTGTTACGTAGTTTTGGGGTAAAATAAAAAAAAAACTCTTTGCCACAATAACAGCCGCACTACGGTCCGTGTATGCAGGCATATACTGCGGTTTTTACAGAGCTGCGTTTGAAGTAAATCATTTGTTACGATGCCATCCAATAGGAAGGCTGCATGCCACCATTATGACGTCACTGTGTTGACGTATAAGGTCCCGATTGGACGGCACCGTAACAGCTAATCAAATGTCAGGCGCCGGAAAGTAAAAATCGCTGTATACGTCAACTCCTGTTATAGTGAACCCTCGGTTATTGTAAACTTAAGTCATTGGTCCCGTTTCACTTACATTGCAAATAAGCATAAGAAGACTCGGTTATAGTGAATCTGACCATCGGCTAAAGTGAACGTAGGAAATAAGTCCTGGAAATTAATTGGATCTCGAATGTTATTAGGCGAGTAGAAGAGTCTTCGGATAGTGTGATGGTGTTCCAACATTGCAAGCGGCTTTGAAAGGTGTCAAGACTGCATTACGATATTTAGGAACAGAGGGCAATGCAGAATCACGTATGGAGAGAGCATGAACTGTGGAGAAGGGTCTAGAGAAATTACTAATGAAAAATGTACAAAGATAATAATTAAAAATAATTGAGTTTTTAGTTTACAAATAAAGATATTGATATTTTCAGTTCGTGCTGTTAATGAATATTGCTGTATCTCTATATTAATAAATGCAATCATTGTGAAGAAATTCTATTTAATTTTCACATCATCGGATATAGTGAACTAAACATCTTGGTCCCCAGAAGTTCACTATAACCGGAGTCGACTGTAGTTACCCGGTTTCCGTGTGTGGCTGCGTCAGCCGGAAGAGAATCCGGCGCTTCGCGGCGTTGTCGTTCCCGGAGAGGAAACCGCTTGTGGGTTCGTGTCGGCTCCGCACGTGGCGCCCTCGGGCGTGGCTGACAGCTGAGCAGCTGGCGGCGGCGACGGCGATCCTCGTCCCCTCCACTGGCGGCGTTGCCCTTTCCAGCGCGACATGTGTGGTCGCCGAGAGCGCGATCTTGAAACGTTTCCCGAAAGATGGCGTTGCTGAGCGCCGCTCATGGCCTGCTGGTGCATGAACGGCCTCTTAAACGGAAAATATAACCAGTGGCGAATTATCCGATACACCGCGTATACCACCGGTATACCTAGTAATTCGAAGTGTATAATAAATATTTCGTAAGTTTGGTAATCCTCTACCAAGTTATTGAGTTTTTGAAAGCTTCAAAACAGATGCGAAAAAATAACTCTGTTTTGCGACCGAGAGCCAGTCAGTGTTCCGCATCCGCAAGCGCCATGTAGTGCGGTAGAGTGAGAAGTTTCAAACAGTTCTTAATGCTGTTCAGAGAATTCGCTAGCGAAGGCGAAGGAACCGCATGCCAATTACGATAACCTATGCCTCCTCATGTTTCAAGGGCAGAGAGAAGGAAGGATGCGCGTCGGTAGGCACCGCAAAATATTGCGGTGAACAGTCCTGAGGTCGTTCGTAAATTACGCTTCTCTCAACTGTTTGTGAAAATGGAGTGTGTTAATGATCCAGAAGTTAGTGGTTTGTGTAATTGCCTCATAGAACAATTATTAAGGACCGAATTTCATAGTGTTGGGATTTCAGAAAAGCTCAAAATAAAAGACAACGGTAGAGGTAACTTCCATAAAGTTTACTCGGCGCGGTATACTTAAAATAATGTTCAGGATTCGCTACTGAATATAACATACACCAGGGGCGCCCAGAGAAAATCAGAAGCCTGGGGCAGTTCATCCAAGTTCCCCTTATTTCAAACAAAAAATTTCCTCCTCCCTCGATTCATAAACAGACTTAATTTCTCCATGCATCAGAAATAACTTACAGCGCCACGTTAAATTTGGATTCAAGAAAGATATATTTTTCATTTCTTTTGAATCAAAAAAAAACAAAAAAACATCGGGTCCCCGATTCTTTCGGGGCCTGGGGCCAGCTTCACCAGCTGTCCACCCGCTTCTGTATTCTGTAAGGCTGTGTGTTCTGTGTACTGTAAGGCTGAAACAAACATACCGTACTTAGCAGCTGGTCTTTAATAAGAGAGCTTTATTAGCTTTTAGATCACATTTATATTGCTCAGTATGTGACTTCTTCGTTTCAGGGTGGAATGAAAGGTAACAAGGTCTGAGTCGAGGCATTGTGAATACGTAGGCTACGAGTTCAGTTAAGAAGAAGCAAAAAATATTGTGAAGCTCCTAGGCAATATCAAAGTGATCAAATCGCTTCTCGAACGTACAGTACTGTCTTATTGCATGTTCATCTCTTCACATTTTCTGGATCTGAAGGGAAATAAAAACATCGTAACATATTTTTCCTCCTTATGAGCAAGTTTGACAAAAACCCTTTGCTTAAGCATCAAAATCCCAAGCGGTTGATCCGGCTCTGATGATGATATAAATTCTACCCGACAAAACAATTTAAGAGGATCAGAAAAGGAATATAGCATGTGAATAAAATAGCGTAACGTAGAATACCAAACAAAGAAAACATAGCTTTTACTGAAAACCTGCTGTTGAAAATTAGAAGCGGGTCATTAGTGACGACTTTATTTTTCCTGTGTGGGCATCTCTTTCTGTGGAAGTGGAAAGGCCGAAAATATACTTTTAAAACGTGGTATTACGTTTTATAATGAGAAATGTAAGCCTTCAAATCTTCTGAAGTTAAAGAAACAGCGGCGACCTCCGTGACGTGACTTCCTCGGAACTTTTTACGTAAAAATTGATATCACCTGCAAGAGACAACTAAGAACTCGGTTGTCGACTCTTGTCAAATGTTAGGTCTCAATTACGGCGAGTTTTTTAACAAAACACTTGTATTTAATTTAGTGAACAATTATGTGAATAATATTCTAATGTTACTCATGAAAATCGTTTTAAATATTTAATGACAAGTACTGTTGTGGCTCCGAAATAGCTCGAGATTTCTTGGGAGAGCATCTGAAGATGTTTCTTATTGAAAAACAAGACTCCTGCCTTTTTTACTCCCTTGACATAAGGGAAAATTCTGAAAGCCAATTATTTAAGAACTATTAGTTTACCTCAGCGTAAGAATCATTGAGTATTGAAGAAGTGAGTATTACCTTGTCTGGGCGAAAGGAAATCGTTTTCTGTCGATTCGGGCGTGATAAAATGTTATGCAAAATCTCCACACCAAAACGCTGATCACGGAGTCTGCAATGCTGTGAACTAGACCACTACCAACGTGAAATTCTAACTTTCAAATCCTTCGCTCTTTACATGAGGGCGGTGCGTTGACACGCAATCACTCGGCTTCTCGATCCTCTAACAATGCGATCGCGTCGCGTCGCAAGTAGAAAGAGGAAAGGATTCCGCGAAATTCCATAATATGCAATTATTATCTCTGTGCTCGTTTCCTGGAGTCCGTCACATGGCGTGCTCTGTCGCCCATCATAGAAAGCAGTTCAAAATTTCAAAGCAGTTCAGTGGTTCCAAAGAGTCATACGAAAAATGTATTGCCTTTCTCTCTGGAAGTCCGCTCGCAGATTTTACAGAAAAAAATACGAAGTTCAACGCGAGACGTTTGAAATGTATACCCTTTGCTGTTAATTAGTACCATAGAATTGCTATAAATGATTGCATTCCAAGTACGGCACCAAATTTGAATTAATTTTGGCCGCCTATGTGCCAACAAGTGCAAACTTATCATATATCATAATTATATAACATATCATATCAAACTTATCATATATCATATATCATAATACAAGAAAAAACCTATTGATAGTACACTTTCATAAGATTTTATCTCCTTGCAAACACTATTTTCTCTTTATTTATGTCCAGTAAAAAGAATAGCTATTTGCAAATCATTTGACTTATTTCATTGAAATTATAATGCTAGTAAACATAGTGCAAGAGCGTCAGTAACATTGTTCATTGTTATTGACTTTCATTTTCAAATATTTATTTCATATGCTTGGTCCAGCCGACTTCATTACAAATTCATTAATTTCAATTATTTATCTCATTTACTCGGTACATCATTCAACTTATGATTGGTCTCGAAAAAAATTAATTTGTGCTCAGAACCACTGGTTCATAACAGGTGAAGGTTAACGTACGATAGACCTGAAACACTCAATTTGGAAACAAAAATTTTGGGAAATAGAATTAACGTCTGTCGAAGTATTCAGGCATATGTGCATTAATTAGTCATCTTAAGAGCGAGTAAGTAAACTCCCGGTTACTCGCGGTAGGGTGGCGCGGCAATCGGTGGTAATCGAGCTTCACGAATAATCCTCAATGTGGATTAAAAATACACAAATCAATACGAAAATGCTTTTAAACAACTTATTATACATATACGAAAAAATGAATTAATGTACAATAATCTTATGTTGCAACTTACGAATTTATTTTTCTTAAAAACAAAATAAACGGTCACTAATTATTGTTTTCGCTGATGACCTTTGTTGTTAAAAAGCGACTTTAAATAAACAAAATAAAAATTGTTTCTTCGAGTGGAGTATCATTTCTTCATATGTGATTTTTTCAAGACCACTTTGTCCCACAATGATGTTTTTAATGTTTAATTAATACTGTAATTTATCATTGCAGAAAATATGAAAAAAAAATTAAAGACTGTGGATTATCCTCAAAGCCGATAATTCATTCTCGGATAGTTGGTTGTTTATTGTATTCATTTCCGGAGAAATGTTGCTCTGATTGTAAAATTAATGTTTGATTGTTGAATAATTATAGTCGCATTGAAAAGCAACGCAAGATGTTTGCGTGATCATAGGAATGATACTTCACATCACGAAACCTCAAAATGTGAAAGGAAATGCCACATCAGCGTGGAAAGTGTGTCGGGCAAATAATACAATCTCTAGTAGCCATCCGCATTGTTGCAGATAGTTCGTCTGACCTCCGCCCTATTACACTGCAAATTGATGTGCTAGACGCAGTCGAGTGTTAGAAAGTGCAAACAGACCTCCAGGTATAAAGGGCTTTGAGGCGTCAGTGGGCTAAGTCAACAAGACTCGATCTCTCTTTCGCACCTTCGCTGCGGAACTTCTTTAACCGTCGATCGCTCCAGGCCGCCTCTGGCGCGTTGTTTGTACAATGACGTAGAAAACATCAGAGTGAAGTAGTTGCCGGATTTGTACCCTTACGCGGACAAACAAGTCAAATCCCCAATTTTAATAGGCAGTAGGCATCAGAAAAGATTCAGACGCTCAATTATTAGGGCCATTACATACATATTAAACGGTACTCGGGTTTCACAGACCTCCCGAATGCACTGCTGGGCTATATCATAAAAACGTTTTTTCTTAAATGAAACTTTCAAACAAGATAAATTAAAACAAGTTTATTATATAAAAATATATTTTGCCTGAAAATGATGCTGTGTTGTGTGAAATGTACGATGGATAGCATCTTTAGATTAGATTTATTATTAATTCTGCAATTCAGTGTAGTAACTTGGTGACAGAATATCTTAACTTTACATGCATTAAGCTTACACGTACGTTATATATACCTTACCTCTACATACCTTATACATACCTCTTTACCTTAACCTTATAAATAATTATATGATTCTGTATAAGGTATATATTCTGTATATATTCTTTACTCACTGATTATAATTTGTGTGATTATTTGTGCACTTCTCTAACAATCAAGCCCCAAGTTCATCAACATTCGATGAAGGATGAATTGGACGACGAGTAATCAACATATGAGAATTCGTAATACCACGTTTATCTTTCTTTTTATGTTTTATGTTTATTTTCAATTTATTAATCGTTAATCGATAGCGAATTTTCCTGGAATTAAATCGAGGAATCCTAGAGACTAAACTCATCAAAGGTGAAACGTTAATGTGTTATTCCAGAACAGAGTTGTCCACAACATTCTAGGTAGGTTGATCAAAGTTGAGTTCTCATTTGGTGGTCCAACGCCCACGATAGCCTCCTAGCTAGTGATGGCCAATTTTACCAAAAACATCGATACATTGATGTTTCGATACATCGCTAAAGGGCTTCCCATGTCGATCAAACAGCGAGATTTTAATTAAGACTAATAAACATGCTATTTTCCTATCCATTTTTAATTACAGTACGTAAAGGAATTTATTTTATTTGGTTACCAGCATGTTAGTTGTATGTAAAAATTATTATCGAATGTAATGAATAAAATTAACAATAAAGAACATCGTGTTTTGCTATCGATTTCATGTTTCACTGTCGATTCAGGCAATGATACGCCCATCATACATTCATAACACGAGCAGCTCCCAAACTTCCTCAGATTGCACAGGCGTAATGTGCAGCGTGATAAAGAGGATGACGCAAAACAACGATATTGCTGTAGATTGGTGCTACTTTACAACGTGCTTAAACCCCTTTATAAAAAAATATTTAAAAAATCAATGTTTTTGCAACAAAATATCGATGTGAAGAAAACATCGAAAGCAAAATATCAATGTTAATATATATCGTGGTTTCTGGTGGAAAAAAATCTGTTTTTTTGCCATTCCTACTAGCGTCCTCTCCGACTGCCACTTGATTCCAATAGCCGGCCTCCGGGGACAATTGGAAGAAGAAATAAATTGTCGCGTCGTCGGCTGGACGCCGAGTGTCGCTGACGTCTCTGGAAATAGAGCGACCTCGACGAAGATTCCGACACTTAAACGAAACGCCTGTTTCAGACTTTCGTTGTCACACTACGGTGGAAATGAATCTGCCGACTTTTCAAAGTCGCATATACTTCTCGCAGTCCGCACAACACTGGCCGAAACGGCATTTATTTTAATAGCGTTTCATTCTTCTTCTTCTTCCTCCTCCTCTTCAAATAAATGCCAAGACCAAAGCTATTACCTCCAGTTTACTTTTACTGTTTTCTGTCCATGTGCAAATTCATCATCTTGTGCAATCAGTTTATCAACTTCTATGTTTCTTTTGATGAAATGTATCCAAAATATACATAAGTACACATAAACACAATGGAAAACAAATTTTTGGTATTAATTAAAAAAGTAATAGTATTTGGTGGAGATGATTTATTTTCAGTTTTAATAATATTTATTTATGTTTGTTCTTTTTATTATGCTGTAGTTTTTGTCTTTAGTGTTAAATAAGTACCCTTAAGTATTAAGCCCCTACATCAATGATGTTAGAAGTTAGAATTGAAATAGAGCTTAGTTTTCAGAAATCTAACTCCTATAACAAATGATAAATCACTCATACTCAAAATGTAGTTATGTCTATGTGACAACTTCTTTTTTATTAGACATTTTTTTTGGTGTTGGAATCACAAATACCTTTGTTGGCATGGGTCTTTTTGAGATTAATGAATGGTGTGATTTAAGTGTAGAGTATTTTTTTTATTTATTCCAATCCATTGTGTATTTTGTGTATTAATGCATTCTGTTTTGAAATACTTATGGTCAATTTTGAACAGAAATATACAATGATAATTCTTCTTTCCAGACACTATTCAGAGTATGCCAAAGAACACGATGAAGCCAGCCAAGATGTCCAGGCATATTTGTCCAATCCTATAAATGCTTACCTCTTAGTCAAACGACTGACAACGGACTGGAAGTCAGTTGAATCACAAATGGTCAAAGATGTAGGAGAAGGTAAGGAAACTGCTCCCTTGTTTTTTCAATTCTGTACAAATTGTGTTCAATTTCAGTAAGTAAATGTTCCTTTAGTTGTGATATTTGATAATCATTTTTCGTATGTGATTTATTGTAGGTTTTATTGAAAACATAACAAATTACCGATCTGTCTTGAAATTTCCCACTGATGAAGATCTCAATGGTGCTGCAGTGGCTCTCATGAGATTACAGGATACTTATAAATTGGACACAGCCTCAGTGGCTAGAGGTGAACTGAATGGTATTCAATATAGCACAGAGTTGTCAGGTAAATACACCAGAAAATTCTCTGGTAAAAAGAATAATGTTGACTAAATCATAATTTTAAATTTACTTCCTAAAGTGTTATTTACTCATTCATATTTAATTATTTTAATTTATTTATTGTACCAGTTAAAAACTGTGTGTGACGTGTATTTATTTTACTTTTTTTTTTGTTCCTAAAACTTAGATGTTGGTTTTCCCAAATTATCTGCGGGTACATCATGTATTATTCCAATATTTATAAAAGTATTATAAGCAAGGATTAAGTTCAAAAATCAACTTTTAATCATCTGGGAGAGATATGTCAATTTTTTTCAGAATGTGAATTATTGTAGAGTCACAAAGTGCCTTGTATGACCCACAATGACTAAAATAAATCTTTACTCCAGAGAAAATATCGTTTGAATATAAGTGATTATCCTCAGAATCATAAGTAACAACTTAAGATAATGTTGCTGTCAAAGAGCGATAAACTTTCATTGTTTGAAATTTGGTAATAGCAATTACTATAATTGTAATTTGTATTATCAACAACTGAAAATGTATTACAATTATTGACAATTAATTATTGCTATTAAAATGAATACAAATTATAATTATAGAAATTGCTGTTACGAAATTTCAAATAATGATGGTTATTTAATTAAGTTTTTTTACTTTCTTACTTTTTAAATGATTTTTACTTAATATAACAAAACTTATTTTTAAAATATTATAATAAATCTATTTTTTTAATTCTCTCTGAGTTATTTAACATTTTAAGCACTGATGATTACAATCAGATACTCTATAATAAAACTTATTGGTTTGTATATTTGCTAAACAAACAATGTAGAGTTTTTTCATGTTGAAACAAATATCGTTATATGTAATATAATAATACACCAGATCTGGAGTATTTACAGAAAAAGAGTAGAACCAATCTGTTATATTAATACACTTTGTTTTGTTTTCTCAGCTGGAGATTGCTTTGAACTTGGGAGGCAGTCCTACAACAATGGTGATTTTTATCATACAGTGTTATGGATGCAAGAAGCCCTGCAGCGATATGAAGAAGAATATAACAAGACTACTACAAAATCAGACATATTAGAATATTTGGCCTTTTCCACTTACATGCAAGGTTAACAAAAAACATCAATGCTACTTGAAAGTTTCTAAAATATTTACGAATTTGAAATAAAAGTAAATTTGTATGATTACAGGAAATGTGCGAACTGCACTTAAGCTTACAGATGAACTTCTACAAATTGTTCCAACTCATCAGCGTGCATTGGGAAATCGAGACTACTATTTAAAAGATTTGGAATCCAGAGATGATCGCAAGAAAGGAGAAGATGGTTATGGAAGTTTACCTGCTGATGATGTGAGATTCCTTTATTGAATTATTTAATTGTGATTTCTTAGTGATTCTGACTGGTTTATAAATATCATGTGAAATCATGTCTCATTAAATAAATGGTCACTTTTATAAGAATCAAGTTATCAGTTATACACACTTTTTAAATGTTAAAAAAAAAAACATTATCATTCACAAGTTCAATAAAGTTAGGCCATATTTTAAATAATAGAGATAATAGTTACTGCAGATATCTTGAAATTAATAGTAATATATTTATGAAAATTCCACTTCACACCAATGGAATTTGTTTTGAAGCCATTGCAAGCGTATCTTTTATATCTTCAGATCAGTACAATTTTTTAATTCATGAAAAATTTTAAATTCTAGATCTTCTGTTTAATACAAAATTTTGTAGCATACATTTAAATCGATATTGAAAATCTCTTCTTTACAGTTATATGTCCATTACTAATAATAATGCTTTTTATTCCAGTATTATTTAAGAAAATTGTGAACTGAGCAATGTAATAATGTCCGAGAGATTCCTCCAATGTTCTAAACAGACTAAAATGAAAGAGAGAATATAAAAGAGCTGTGTTGTTTAATTTGAATGTTTAATTCTTGAGCAAATTATATTTTTATTTGTATCTTCATTTCTTAACAATTATTTTTAATGGAAAAAAGTGTATATGCTATTTTTCTAAATACTAGATGATGATTTACAGTACTTGACTTATCTACTTTAATAAAGTCTATAAACCTTCCAATTCTTAATAAAATGCATTTATATAAACTCTCAAGGCTGAAACTGAACACTAACTGTACTATGAACTTTTTGAAAGTCAATCCTGTGCAATTTTTTCTGTGTGTTATTTCAGTAGATATGTTTATAAATTTATAATAAAAATAGAAATATTAAATTTTAAAATTGTTGTTGTTGGTTATTGTTTTAATCACTAATTTAGTTGAATTCTATGCAATTTTCAATAAAAAAGCATTTCCACCCAGAGAGAAACTATAATTGGTGTAAGGAAATATGTACTAACTGGAAGAATATTATTAAAACTTTCTTCTCTATCTTTTTTTGGTAGCTGAAATCTTACTTAAACCAAAATCTGCAATTGTTTCTCTTGCTCAGGCTGACAAAATTCTCTGTTTCAAATATAAACGTAATTTGTACTTATATTTTATACCTATGTTTCAAATTATTCAATGTTATATGTATATAGAAATGAGATTGTGTAATAATTATTTGTGTGATCTACATGTACTATTTATAGACAAATCTTTCTAGTAATGGTCTTATTAAACATCATCTATTTATCTATTTTTAATTTGACAGGCAAAAGTTGTCATGGAAAAGAAACCAAAAACAGATGACCTCCCTGAGAGAGAGCTTTATGAAATGCTCTGCAGAAATGAAGTAACAGTTCCTGTTGAAATTCAATCACAACTCAAATGTCGATACACAGACTTGGGTTCACCATTCTTAAAATTGGCTCGTGTAAAGGAAGAAGAAGCCTATCTCAAACCTCGAATTGTTATATTTCATGATATTATCTATGATCCTGAAATAGAAACCATTAAGAGACTAGCTCAGCCTAGGGTATGTCTTTGAAACTTTTATAGAAAAACTAAGAGTGATCATCCATAAATTACATAATGCTAAAGAGGGGTGGAGTTGAGGCAGCGTTACATAGTGGTGGGGAGGTTATAGTTCAGTGTTGTGTATGATATTTATCTTTAAAAATATCTCAACATATGCTGAAATAATTCCTTTCATTACATTCTATTTCATATACTAAAACATTAAAATATTAACAAATTAAAAAATATAAATAAATTGAAAAGTTATGATTTATAAATAGATCCAGTGAATGGAAACATTTTTCCATTAACGGTATAATGATTGAATCTGTTAGATTCAAAGAACATATTCCAAACTGATCTACAGTATATTCTAAAATTAAATTAAATTGGCACAGTAGACTCTAGACCCATACGTCATCAATGACAGTATGTGCACAGCTTGGAGTCAGAAATTTTGTTGCCTAGGCACTCTTCCTTCTTCTCAAAATTGTCCACAATCTTATAGTTATGTTCAGTCCAAATCTCAAACAAATTCTGACATTAATTATCATAAATTTTAATACATAACACAAATAAAATTAATACACTAATTGTTACTCCTTTACAATTTATTTTTACTTATCGAAAATGGTGGGCTTGTTGCAAGCATTATGTAATTATTTCAGTGGTGTTCAAGTGTGTGTTACAGGGAAAGGAGGGAGTATTCAAAATATTCCAAATTTACATTATGTAATTTAAGGACAGCTCCTAGATATCATTTTAGCTTAATGAAAATTTAACTGTATTTTGTCCTTCAACTATTAAAAGTATTTTGAATCATTCATACAGTTCAGAAGAGCTACAGTACAAAATTCTGAAACTGGGGAACTGGAAGTAGCACACTACCGTATCAGTAAATCTGCTTGGCTGAGTGATGAAGATCATCAGCACATTCACAGTGTGAACAGAAGAGTTGAAGATTTGACTGGCCTTACTATGGAAACTGCAGAGCAACTTCAAGTTGTGAATTATGGAATTGGAGGACATTATGAACCACATTATGACTTTGCAAGAGTAAGTACTTTTAATAGAAAATTTAAGTGACAAGTTATGAGTTGATTCCATTATATTTATTAATATTCTTATTAACTAAAATAACTGTAAGTTTTGATTAATTGGGCTTTACTCATGTCATTACAAATGTCATTCATTAGAAAGAAGAACACAATGCATTCAAGAAACTTGGTACTGGTAATCGCATCGCAACAATGCTGTTTTATGTAAGTATTCTGGAAAAAATCATTCTGTTGTAAATTTATATTCTCAAAAGTGATTTTACATTTTAATGAAAATGCAAATAAATTAATAAATGTGTAGTTTTTTCTGACTTATTACATTTCTTCCATCGGTAAAATAAGCATTTTAATTTAAAGTTTTCAAAGAACATCAACAGTAATAATTCTGTCATTGAATATATAGTTAAATGCTATTATTTCAATTGTTTAGATGAGTGATGTACCCCAAGGAGGTGGCACTGTGTTTCCATCTATCAAAGTTGCCTTATGGCCTAAAAAAGGTTCTGCAGCTTTCTGGTACAATCTGTACAAGAATGGGGAAGGGGATTTCAAAACTAGACATGCGGCATGTCCAGTACTTGCTGGATCCAAGTGGGGTGAGATAACTTTTAATGTTTAGTTAATTGTTATAATTTTCCAAGATAGTGTTTTTGTAATCATGCTACTCTTCAAATTATTCTTATTGTGATTTCCAGTATCAAATAAATGGATACATGAAGTTGGACAAGAATTCAGAAGACCTTGTGCTCTTACAAATGACTGATAATTTAAAATGGAGTGTTTTAGATAAGGACTGAATGTTCTGAAAGTATGCATGTGATTTACATACTTAAAAGGTAAATCTGAGTGAAAAGAAATTAAGAGAGCAAGTTAATTTTATTGGACTGTGCCATAATGCATTGCTCTGAAGTATCTAGTGATCAATTGAATCTCCTGGATGTGAATCTCTTCAATGCAAAATAGTCGCAACATATACAGGAATGTTCAAAAATACTTAAGAACTGATTGTGTAAAAAAACTGCTTGCAACCAAATATGGAAATATGTAGCTCTGAAAACAAAAGTAGACTGTATTATTGACATATTGGAGATGGGATATGTGTGCAAAATGCTAATTATTGGTATTTATAGAATTCCTTTCACGTTTTTCTATAATTATGGTGGTACTAAACTGTTACACAGTGTTACAGAGGCCTACATTAGAATGTAATTAACTGAAGTCTTTTTTTACTGCTGGAATTCAGTTTAATTTGACCAGTTTTCAGTGAAAGACATTTTGTAACTAGTTATGCATTGGATGTGTCTTCCAGACAGAAACATCATGTTATAAAATATTGACAGTCAGGTTCAGATTTTAATTTTTACTTTACTCAAAATGTATTGTATTTTGTGTAATTGTAATTTTGCCTAAAACATTTTATTTTGAAATGTTTTCTATGCAACTTTATAATCCTATTTCACTAAGAAAATACTATTCTGTATCAAACCCGCAAGCAGGATACTTTATTTACCACCTTACTGACTTATAGGCATTATTATCTTGTCATTTGTATTGAATTTGTCACTTTGATTTTAACCCAACAACAAATAGTATTTTTATTGTCTTGATTGATACCTCACATGCCACAGAGTATTGTTAAGTGACAACCCATACATATTATTGTCGATGAATTCAAAGCTTTAAAAAATAAAAAGATGGAAAATAATATTTACTCTCTGTTAATTCACGCATCTGTAACAATTTGTTTTATTACAATGATCTTACCCTTAGATACTTTTATCAAATAATATTTCAATATAATTTGTCATTTGAATAAATTGTAAGTTGCAATTACATTTCTAAAGTGTTTCCAAAATTGTTTCTTAATATTTTTCTGAGCGAAATATTCCTGACTGAAAAATATACATATACATTTGAACTTTGAGTTAATGCTAATCAAACTGAATCAAAGTTATCACTATAGTACCTATTGAACAAAGTCTTTCCTCTATGGTATTAATATAAGATATTTATTCATATTAGTTCCATTTTTACAGTATTTAGGTTAGAACCATTTCAACTAACAAGAAAACATAAAGAGAAGAAAAGTGACATTACCTGTTTCTGATAATATCCTCAAAAGTCAAGGCAGTCAATGCAAGTAACTTGTGAAATTCAAACATTGAACTTTTTTAAACAGATTTTAAAAAGGATTTTATTTTTGAAGTCTGAAAGTTTTTGCTTATTAAAGAATAAATGTAAACATCTTGTTATATTATGTTATAAATTAAAACTTAAGTGGGAAGTTTGTAGAAACTTGTTACTTTTCTTGTCTTTTATCTAATGAGATGTTATAGAATAGCTTTTCTCAACCTGGGGGTCACAAGTCATGACTCCGAGGAAGGTCACAATGATATGATAGAGGGTTGCAAAATTATCTTGCAACTTCTACATAAACCATATGGAAATCATTTTATGAGAAATTTTATTTTAGACAAATCGTTCATAACCATTGCTATCAATGCCGCTCAATAGTTGTTACTTGGTTTCATTGGAATGTGTTGGGGAATAGCAAAACATTTATAATTTGTGTGTTTCTTTTTACTTAAGGGAGTCATTGAGCTATAAAAAATTGAAAATCACTGGTGTAGAATGAATATTGTTGTTCTTGTTTGTTGTGTTTTTTGTAACCAAATTTCACAATAATTTAGTAACCATATTTCCACATAGATAATGTAATTGTCCTACTGATTTGAAAACTTATGCACATGGTTTCTTCTCATTTTTATGGACATTTTTCTCATACATTTTTAATTCATTTAAAAGTCATTTTCAAATTATTGCACCACCTTTCTATTCTTAGTTTCATATAATATGTATAAGATTTTTAAGTAAAAACAGATAACAAAGAGAATGAATGTATAGATAACTGAACAGTAATGTAATTATGCAGTCTTCAGTTTTATTCATATTTATTGAGATAATTCATTTTTATGTAGAGAATTTCAAATGTAGGTAAATGACAACATAATTTTCTTTTGTAATGAACTATTCCACCAAGGTGAGCATTCTGTGAAGAAAGTAAACAAAATTCAACGTATATTTAAAGCTTCATTTAGCCTCCTATCCCTCGTGTAAGAACCAATTTTAAGATGGATTAAAAAAACATCTAATCTAGCTTTCTAATGTGCCTTTAACCACCTCTGTAGGTGGTGCAGGTGCTTTACAAATATTACTAAATATTAGACTGTTAGCCCTTTATACTGGTGTGTGAAAGATCTTCATTTCAATACTTCAAGATCAATAGTGTCTATAATAGTGGTAATCTTTTCAAATGCAATTTGAACTGTCCTGTGGGATGGAATTTGTGCATTTGCAGCCACTGACAGGGTGTAATATTTTGTTGAGAATAACCCAAAAATTATGTTCTTATAATTATCTTCTCATCCTTGTAATTTTCACAATAACAAAATGAAAATATCCAATGGTTCAACCATATTTTACTTATACAGAAATGCGATTACTGAAAGTGAATTCTCTACTAAAGTTAGATGCTCTTTTATTGAATGAAATATCATCTAAAACATTAATTATCCAATTCATAGTGATGTGATTTTCTGGCTGTTCAGGGAGTAGAATTTAAATCTTATTGGCATGCCAAAACTGGACTTTTGTTTCACTTCGAGGCAGTAAATGTTACTGTTTTTCCTATATTCTCCCCATGTGAATCACATACATAAAACCTATTTAACTCCCAGAAAAAAGCAATCAAGACTTCTTGTAAAACTTTAATTTGCTTTTCCTTTTCAACATTTTTTCTGAAGCATTTAAACATTTTAATGTGCTTTTTTGCACATTGTCAACTGATACCAGATTGATTGCAATTGCATATGGAAGAAAAATATTCTGTTATAAGTATACCAAGGTTCATCTGGAAGATCCATTACCAAGTTGCAACAACACTTTCGTTTAAAAGATACTTACATATTTTTTGTTAGTATTTTTAACTGCAAAATTAATTCAGATTTCAAGGGAAACAACGTAAATATTCAAACAAATAATTTGTGTGTTTGCACCAAACATTTATTAAAGCACACCTTTCTTCTTCTGATACATAACTAAAGATTCTGTACATACAGTGAACAAGGAAACCTTATTGGGAGAGATACAAAAATCCTCCAATTCACGAGTCTTTAAAAACATTTCATAGATATATTCTCCAGAACATTTACATACAGTACACACAAATCTTGCAGAAGGAACATTAAACTTTGCAACTAGTAGATTCAATAGTACTGTAAGTCTCTTCTCCATAACTGTAGTGTTGGTTTTATTGAAAAATATTGCACATCTTTGTTTTAAGTACACATAACGAATATTCAGCACAAATACTTACGCATCATTCTTTTACCTTACACATACAAAAATAAATGTTTTTCAATACCCTGTTTCTGGCAATTCAGGATTGTCCTATCTTCCCAATAGAACATAAAAGAACATAGTAATGTGTTTTGATCAATAAAATCAAAATAAATGTAAATAAATATCTTAATATAACAATAAAACGCTCATAAATACCTCTCTGAACTATACATTATTCACTTAATAACAATATATTCAATGCAAACAAACAATAATCAGCCCCTTCAACGAGCACTAGAACTCTTAAAGCACATAAATTCTATGGGAATGACAGCAGGGAGGAAATGCATGTAAGTATACATATCACAGAAGAAATCTACATAGGACCAGCCTCATGGTTAACATGTAAAAAATGTCATTAGAAAATACATTGTTGAATATGACTCATCAATCAGCTAATACGCAAATATCAGTTGAGCACATTCATGACTTGTCCAGGAAAAATATGTATGCAATTTTGACATCATAAAAATAAGATGTACAGCTCTTAAAAATATACACTATTGATGAGAAGTTTAAAGAAGATGTAACTGCCATTAGCAGAATATTGTGCAATTGCTTTGTACTACAATAAATTATTCATATAATCTTTGAAAATAATTAAAAATGGAATGTTTATTTAAATTGACAGAAGTTGTAGGAAGACAATATCAAATGGATTTTAAACAGTCACAGGGAATGTCAGACAACTGATTGTCCATGAGTTTTAGAACAACACCTACAAGGTGGAACATCCATTTTTTATACAGAATGACTTACAAGTGCTCTACACCATCAAGAAGTGATTGACAAACATCCAGTGTCAACACAGCTTTTTACTGTTAGTACATGGGAAATGCTGGGTACTTTTTAGTTTCAAAACAAGTGTGTGTGGACATTTAAATAAATGTTTAAATTTCATAATTGCGAAACTTGCTCACCACTTCACTGGGAGCCTCTGATTCCCACTGTACTGTGCCACGGGCACCCCAATGGATATTAGCACCCCCTTCTGAAGCTCTGCGATGGGCGGCTGAAGTGGCTGGTCCACCTCGAACACTGCCACCTTCACCAGCTTCAGGAAGCATCCGGTCTTTAGTTTTCAATGTAGACCAATGCATGGACTGATAACAGAAAGATTTACATATAAGCTACATAAACATTATGGAGAGTAATGGTTTACCAGTTGATCACATCAATGACCCTAACTTAGGTCCCAACTTCTAATAAACCAGTTTATTGTGAAATACTTTTAGAATTTTATTTTCCTGGTAGTCGAGAATCGTGATTCAATATTTCAAATTTCATTACATTTATATTATAACGCTACAAGTTCAAGGCCTCAGCATTGCGAAGGATTTCGCGGTAATTTAAATGTCGAAATTTCTCCCGCCCTTTGCAGCAGCCCTCATAGGCGTTAAATCGCGGGCAATAAGAAGTGAACGTCGCCTTGACCACTTCGCTATGAGAACGAAACATGTTATGCACAGACAACTTTCACTCCCGGGAGTTATGTAATTACAATCAAAGATCGACAGAAACCAGAATACTTACAGAATGAACGTGTTCCTTCATTCCTACCCATTGCTTGTAACTTATTGCGATGCCACTATTGCGCCACTTGTCATAGTTTTTTCTCTTTTCCGGGTCGCATAGTGTTTCCTTAGCTTCCTAAACAATAACAAAGAAAAAAAAAAAGGTTGATGACGTTCGATTCTCAAATGCAACAATTGCATTTCGTTTAAAACATTTTCTGGAATTGGGTTGTGTGATCTTACTCACTTTCAGTTTTTGAAACTTCGCTTCAGCTTCTTTGTTTCCCTCATTTTTGTCCGGATGATATTGTAAAGCTTGCGCTTTGTACTCTGCGGTAATTTGCTCAACCTAATAAAAATAAAAGTTTCGTGACTATGTCAACAATGAATATGCAGCGTACATCAGAATGTTGATAAAAGACAGTGTTTTCTGACAGAAGTTGAAATGGCATTTATCCTGCATACGTTAGAACATATTAACCATCCACCTTATATTGACAAAAAGTCTTAACCCCTCAAACTTAATTTACTACTTACAGTTGCGCTTTCATCACATCCTAGAATTGCGTAAAAGTCTTCCTCCTCTTTTCTACTGTAATTGAGTATTTCGTCGACT
The DNA here is from genome assembly GCA_011170035.1 of Teleogryllus occipitalis. Classification (NCBI taxonomy): domain Eukaryota; kingdom Metazoa; phylum Arthropoda; class Insecta; order Orthoptera; family Gryllidae; genus Teleogryllus; species Teleogryllus occipitalis. The sequence goes on from BLKR01002872.1 coordinate 160,477, forward strand.
GCACCAGCACTCATAACTTAAATTGTACACGAAATACACTCTTCAGCGAATCGGAGCACCTTTTTCCTCCTGTCAGACCTGTTGCTAAACCGTTTCGCGCGTTTATCCACTGATCAACCGTGGAACCACTGGGAAGTCCCGCACGCACTACCACCTGCTGCAGAGACAGCTCGAGTCTGGCCCGGTTCGGAGCGCGGGCCACGGCATTGATTATCTCGGTAGCAGCCCACAGCACGGCGCAGCGCCACCAGCGAGCGGCCAATTGATTCGTTCCAGCTCGTGCACTCCTCGCAGTGCGAACTTTCTCCGCTTGGAGCGATCGTGATACTACAGAGCGCGCAATTCAAGTCACTCACCCGCTATTTTCCTGAATTTGTATTTTTGTTCAGTTTATTCTTTTTACTTCGATAAGTTTTTGAAAATATTTCCCAAATTGTTTCATAAAATGTGCTACTTTGTTCCAAAAGAAAAATAAGAAAGAAAGAAAAATAGACTGAAGCATAAATGCTACAAGCTCAATGCTTCAGGATCAAATATAACATGCGTTTCCACAACGTCTCATCACTAGTGAAGGAAAATGAGCTTGAAAATATTTTCAATAATATACCAAGTTTGGGACAAAGTAACCCGTTTATGCAAAAGCAATATTGCAATGTACACTCCTGAGAATCCCTCACAAGAGAAGAGCATCTCTGAATTGGAACATTTGGTCGTTTAAACACATTCTCAAGAGACTACCATCGTGAAGAACTGGTTTACACTGGACGTCCTACTAATGCTTTTGTCTCTTCTTTTGTAACATTAAAACATATATTAATTTATTATATATTTTTCATTCATTGTTCGCGTTTTGAAATGTAAATAAAATCCGTTCCGTAACGAAACTTGGGAATGTTTCATACATTGTTCCCTATAAGTTGTATGCGACGTATTGATCACATATTGCACAAGATCTAATTATTTCTGAAGTAAGATATATGCGGATCTGACTTTTCTTGGAACTACTATGAAACTTATGAGTATCTCGCATAATTTATTGCCTTCAGTAACAAAAACGTGAATGTTGGCAATAATACAAAATGTGCGAATGTGTACCAACCAGGAGTGAATCCAGGTTTCACAGCTCACAGGAAGAAGGCTACGTGAGAGAAGAGAAACCGCATCCGCAAAAGTGCGCGGCATTACTACACGACGCGTCCATTGCCATAAAAGTAATGTGTATAGATTTCTAATTTTCTCTCTGATAAATATAAATATTCAGTAAGCAAATAATGGTCATCACAAAAGAAATCCATGTTATTTGCCGAATCGTAGTCATTGATGCTATGATAATTTTTTATAGAAAATGTCAAGTGGGGAAATTTAAATCGCAGTTTTGCTGTTTTAAAACTTTCTGAGCTAAGCCCGAAATGTAAAATTAATTAATTTAAAATGAAGTTATTCAACTCCTATTTTATTTCAAACTAGTTGAATTATCCTGCGTTGTCAGGTTATTATTACTAGCATTCATCTATCAGACAGAGAAAGGAATTGATTCTCTAGTATGGTGTATCACTAGCCCGCCTGTCCCCTCCCACCCTGGCTCGTGTGTTATGACCGTTGTTGCTACCAACATCGTTGCTATGAGTAAATATTGTTGCATGCTCCTGGCAAAGTTCCAATGACAATTTGACATTCAATTACTCATTGCGTCATAGGAATGAATAAAAATGCATTTAGTAGGAGCTTTTATAGGTTTTCATAAACATTTATTGCACTTTGGTGAATTTTCGAGATATTTTTTGAAAAATGAAAAGAGTGCTCATTTAAATTTTGCTCTAAGAGGCAGGAAAGGGGGGATAGGAGTATTTTTTACGAAATCTCGTACGGACAGTAACTGTCTCCTTGTTCTGAAGATCATAAATATCGGAACGACCTGTGCTTTTACGCCCCATATTCGGCTGATCTCGATTTTCAAAGTCTTGTATTTAAGACGTTTCTATGCCTCCTTAGTTATGTAGTTTTGATCGCACGGCCCAGCAGCATCTACAAGTAGACACGATTTTTTCTTCAAATCCCGCATAACAATATCCAGTTTACTTGCCGCTATTGTGCGATCAGTTTGAATTTGTTGGTCGTACAGTATTGTACACAGTCCAACAGACGTCACCGGTTTTGGAGCGTGTTTGTACCACTTGAAGCATGTGTTTGGAACTCATGCAGGGTTTGGAACTCAAGCACGGTTTGCTCACTCAATCCCGAACAGCTGATTTGCTCGGCGAATGTTCGCTTCATCTGATGTGTCCAAAAAATTATTACCGACGCGCGGTGGGTTTAGTGAGAACCGAATATTCGTCGCTTGGCAAATAGCAAGCAACCCATCCACACTACTCGGGATTCGGCTAGCGGTCGCTCGCTACTCGCCGAATGCTTGGCGCTGCCTTTAAGGCTCCACACATTTGTTATTCGACGAGTAGAGAGCAACCGCTCGCCGAATCCTTAGTAGTGTGGATGAGTTGCTTGCTATTTGCCGAGTGACGAACATTCGGTGCTCGCCCTACCCACCGCGTGTCCATCTTTAGGACACATCAAAAGGAACAAACATTCGTCCAACACAACAGCTGTTTGAGAATTGGGCGAGCGATCGCCCGCTACTCGCCGAATACCGAATGTGTGGTGCTGCCTTAAAGACGGCTCCACACATTCGGCATTCGCCGAGCAGCAAGCTAGTGTTCGTCCAATCCCGTGGAGCTGACGCGTTCGGCGAATGTTCGCTCCCTTTGGGGTGTCCAAAAGTCCGACACGCGGTGGATTGAGCGATTACCGAATGTTCGTCACTCGGCAGTTTGCAAGCGACTCATCCACACTACTCGGGATTCGGCAGCGGTCGCTCGCTGTTCGCCGAATAACGAATGTGTGGAGCCGTCTTAAGACCGGATGCTATGCGAGCGGTTGTCAGGTTACGTGCGCGGGCGGGCGCGCTCTTTCCCTGGGGAATGACTCGCCGCGCCGCGCCACGCCGCACGCTTTCTCGCGAGACCCCGGCGCGCCGCCGCGGCGGCCGCACCGCCCTGGACAAAGCCCACTCCAGCGGTGGAGCTCTCCCCCTGAGGCTTCGCTCTTTGTGGATGAAGGCTTTGGGATCGGGGGTGGATCTATAATGCAACATAGAAGTGGAAGCTAAGGTTAGCGAGACTGAAATTTGAAACGCTCGTTTGTTTAGCATGCAAGTGATGCAAGGCCTAAAAATTAGGTGTTAGTAATAGGAAGTTGAAAAAAAACTTGTTTTATTTCAATCGTTCTACGTCTAGTTACTTCTCCACTATCCTTTTTCATTACACTAATAACTGCCCAAAGCGCACTGGGTGCAATGATTTTTTCGTTTATTTTATTAGGGCTTAGAAGAGTTATTTCAAACAATTGAAATAAACGGTAATTTGTATCTTCTTTCTGCACACTTTCCTTTTCGCTTCTTTCTCTTCCTTTTCCCTTCCTTCTTCTTTACTTCTCATTCTTCTCCTTTTGTCACCTTCCTTTCTCTCCCTTCCCCTTTTCTCCCCCTCTCCCATCTCCTCCTCTTTGTCAGGCGTCTGTTTCTTTCCAATGATTAATGAAGGTGTAGTAAAAACAGAAATCAATTATTATGCCTTCGACGATTACAAAAGAAGGAAAAACAATGTCAACATCACTGTAGTTTTTAATAATAATAATAATAATAATAATAATAATAATAATAATAATAATAAAGTAACAATTTTGCCATTTTCTTTTCGTAAATTATATTTTTTTCTTAAAATCTTCTTGGTCCTTATGAATATTGATGTTTTACACCCTCCATCAATCGTTTCAAAAACATCCTTATACGACAGTAATTCGCTTATCTCCAGGAGTTACTGGGAGTAAATGAAGAAGTATTTAGAAGCTAATTATTGCGTAAATAATATTTTAATAGAACTAAGAGCAACAGTAATATTTGATTTCTAATGTTTCATTGAACAAAAAATTCGATATCGAGCATTTATTTCTTTTAAGTCATTGTACGTTTGAAACCCCGTTCCTAATGCAGTCGAAAACGAGCGTCTACATCACTGAAATGTCTTACATAAATATTTTATCAATCTATTATTATTTGAGTATTTTGAAGAAATGATAAAACGGCTGAAGAATGCGAATATTTTACGGGTGTATTTTCAATACATTTTCGTCCTCCGATATCCGGTGTCTGTTCCCCAATCCACTCAGTAGCGTAGGTCCATGCATTTTGGCGAGCGACTTTTAATGCCGATGAGCAGATGTGAACGTGCGCACGCGCGTTGCTGTTTTGTTTATCTCGTTTTCAATGATACGATTTCAGTTCAACTGACCGTGATCTCGTTTGATCTGTATTTTCTCATGGCGTAGACCGTGTTAATCCAAACTGAAATGAGTCACTGCTAATATGAAAATTTCATATTGGTAATCGCTATTCTGTAATGCAATATCTCGTATTAGCGGAAAAAGATTTCGGGTGTGAAGGCAGTATTACGTGGCTAAAACGTTAAATAGTACTTTTTTGGAAGAAAAAGGACAAAAGTTGTCGGTATTTTAAATACAGACAAAATATTTTATATTCATAAATTGTTTTTATTCTAATTGCCTATTAATTTTTTATGTTATAATAATTTAAGAGAAGTTGATAAAGCTTGAGATACATTTACCGCGATTAAATTTGTATGTGTGAATTACATATTACAATGTATAAAAATGACTTCTTTTAAATGATGATATTGATTTTCGCATTCTTTTTAAAAAGAAAATATAATAAAGATTTGTATGAAATGGTTACTCAAGCTATCTTATTACTAATTTTATCGTCTCTATTATAACTATAGTTATTGTCTCTATTATAACTATAGTTATAATAGAGACAATAAAATTAGTTGAAATTATGAAACGATGAAATTATACTTCTGTGAAAAGTATGAAAGCAAACTTTCTTGTTTACCATTATCTTTTAAATGAAGCAAATAAAAATTACTTCCATGTTAAATATTAAAAAAGTAATGAAATATAAAAAAAGTTCCGAAGGTAAATTGAATTGAAGGGTGGCGAGCAAATAATCATGTTCCTGGCAGGATCTAATGCATTCATCAGTTAAAAATGAACTTCAGCACGATCCTGAGAGCCTCCATGTACCGCAACAAAGAGTCAAATTGTTTCTCTAGTTTTGAAGGTCTTGTCATTGACCTCTGTTAATGGGTCAAGCTGATGAGTTAATGCGGTCACAGAGCGATGTACAGCAGGAAGACTTTCTTAGACGCCGAGCGCTCTTTGATAGTATTGCTGATAGAACTTCTTCTTATGCATAATATACAAAGAGATTTTTCAATGCCTTGCCTTCCTAATTCCGTTTATTACGTTTTTTCTCCAAATCCTGATTATAACGACTTTAGAGACATATCTAGGTTTAAAAAATTTCGGAGGTAACAAGAAACGGAATACTATGTCGATTTCCATTCTGGGTCATATCATCTTCGACGATCGATTTTAACCTAAAAACATTTGGTTGTAAGATCATTTGAGAAATCAGGTGTGTAATCGAAGTCGTTGTATGTTTCAGTGACCAAGAGGGGGATGAAAGGAGGTTGAAATTTTGCCTTTTCTTCCTTCTCATTCACTTTTTTATATTTATTTATTTTTTTCTTTCCAGCAAACTGGATTCTTCGGATACCTCTGATGATGATAGTTTGCGGGCAATAAAATTATGTTGCTTCTTATTCGATAAGCATTTATGCAATCATCGAACTTTTCGTTGCAGATGATGAATGATGTCGCATGAGATACGGCCATGGGTTCAAGAAGTGCCTACACGTTAATGAAGGAGGGAAGGAGATGCTCACTTGGTTACGAAATTGTTCGAGGAGGCGGGGAAAGTAGCTGAAAAGTGAACCAAAACCTATGTCTCACTTCAAAATATTTTGGTAAAATAGTCATAGAAAGTGTCTCAAAAGACATTTTTCCGAGAAAATATCCTATAATAGGTCATTTTTTCCCCTTTACCACCAAAAGACCAGTAAAATGTTCATTTAGAATAGTGGGTTGGTTTGCTTTAAAAACAAGTGCCACTAACGAAGAAAAGAGCAGGAACTGGGAACGTAACTTTTATACCCCACGTAATTTCTAGTTCCCTTTACAAGAAAACCCTGGCTGCGTCTGTTGAAAAGTCTACAACAGAAACGTCAGCTAATAAGATTCACAAACATATGTAGGGAGGGTGCAATTCAGGTAAAATCGCTGAAGAATACGAAAAATAAAACATCTAAGACAAATTCAAAAGACGAGACAAATAATTCAACGAAGATCAGTAGGAAAGATCGAACGCGAGTAATGGCAGCGATGGGTGAAGCTAAGGAGAAATTAAATTATATGCAACGCCATCAGCGTTTTGTAATGGCAGCAACTCTGATGATGGAAAACGAAGACAAATGACTGTGGATTCGGTGCATTTTCTGCGAAAAGCGGGCTCACGAATAATGTTGCGATAAAGAAATTAAAATAAATATTCATGTCATTCATAACTAGGGAACGAATTTCCATGTAATTACATGTTTTTATAGGAACTAGATATCTGCATTCAATAATATTTTTTTGAGTTTACAAGACATTCTGAATGTATTGAAACAATTTTTATTTTACATATTTTTACATATTTGCGTATTATTACATATTTTTTACATATGTTACCTACTACTACATATTTCGTTACATTTTAATGTACTTATACGTCGAACCGGAACATTTAAGATGCGCGCTTGCTTTATATGTTGCGGAATCATCTTTCTTAAAAATCAAATGTAAATCTGCAGGGCTTCTATGACCACCATATCTTCGCCATAATTGTCACCCCACCCCGCTTACTGCGTACTCGGAGTTAAGACCGGATTTCTGTAAACAAAAGTAATTTCAACCACGATTTTGCTAATGTTTCAAACAACACCTTCGTTACTCGATCAAAAACTAACAAATATTTTTTACAGAAAATTGTCTTCTTCGATTGAGGGGGGAACTCCTTCCCCGCCATCCATCACGGGCTACACGGTACTACTATTCACTGGAACCTTGGCTTCTCGTTAACATTGTAATATATACTATGAACGTATTTTGTATTTCGAATAAAATTCTTAAAAGTGGTGAAATCTAGAGTAGAATTACTTCTGAAGAGGTAGAACCTACTTTCAGCCACTCCGAATGCTTGTTAAGAACCAATTGGCGACGTTCTATGCTCGGAAAATGCCTGTAGAGAACAATTAAAATAAAATAATGAATTTTTATTTCACATATTTCCTATTTTTTCTTACATATTTTGGAAAAAATAAGTACATATGTATGTACATATTTTACATTTTTATTACAATAAATTCCGTTCCCTATTCATAACCTATTTAGATCACTTTTGTGAATCGTTATTTTCTCACTTTCATGAATCCTCAAGAAATCAACATGAATTTTCTCTATTGATTATTGCACATTTATATTATGTCTGATATAGACCTAAGAGATGTGAGATCTTATTTGTATCCATCGCCACTCTTATTTCCAATTCTGGGATATGATATGAAAAGGAAAGGTAACCTAAAAGCACATGAATAAAAAACGTTCATTATCAATTAGCGTGTAAGCAGCATTCAAGGCAGTTCCTGCAACGCTAGTAAGAATATAGGGAATGAATCCATAAGTTTTGTTTGTTCACTGACTCAGTACCCACGCCAAAATGCTCGTTTGTCAAAATTATCTAATTGGTTTTTCTGCGGGATAATAGGCGGTTAATAAACAAGTGCAGCGTTGATGTAAAAACGAAATCTGTGTTTTCAAGTGTTCTGAGAGAAAAGTTCAGAGCTGCTGATTTAGAGTTTTATAATTTTTTAGTCATACGTTTTTCTCCTCTCGGTTAAGCTTTCACAGGTCTCGTTACGATCTGGTCTTAAGCAACTTTCACGAGAGTAATACACTCCAGCCAGAAAGAATGGGCCATTGTAAAAATCCACACATACAGAGAACATTCACCTCAGTCAAAGAGTCCGACAGAGTTGTCTTTGATATGTTTCAAACCACTTAATTTAAATCGAGTTGATCGTGTAGATGATTTACGGAAAGTACAAAACATTCTTTTAGAAATGCACGCTTCCCGACTTTCAGTCACACAAACAAATTTGGCGAGATTGCGAAGATCAAATTCTCAACCGTATGAACTACCTCAAGGGTATCATGTTCGCCAGTGTTTGGATATATTGTACACACGTCATTTTGGACACGTGACATATTGTCTGTTGGAGACTATTTCAGCGGCCTTTAGACTTACTACAAAACCTCAGCGTTAAACAGAAGTTCATTCGAAAAGTTCCACGATTTCCCGAGCGCTTTGAAGAAAGCTGGCTTGTCTTTGCTGCTCCGCGCCGCTCGCCGTCCCGGCTGTCCGGATCCTCTGGCGCCCAACGTAGATGCTCGATCTGGTTTCTCGGAAGATTTCATGGATCCGGAACCGGATACATTTGAAAAGAAATGACTCTTTCATTAGCTTCTGAAACGCCCGCAAAACGAATGCCGCAAGAGATGTCAGATGTTCAAAAATAGTTTCGGTCTTTTACTTTATATGCCGTTTCCTGTAATCTGGAAACTCAGAAGGAAGGCCATTCATATCGAAGCTACTTCGTTTCACCTAGATTGCCGTGACAATGAGGAGTTTCTTAAACTTTTGAAAGAAGAAAGGGATATAATTTATTCTACAGCATTTCATGTTATTTTACCATGGTAATATTTTACCATGTTATTACATGAAACGTCTTCTTCTCGACTTCTTGGAATTATATGACAGAGTCCGTGCAGTGTATTAATCAAGCGCTTAAAAACCGAATATAACACTGCAACGAGATCTTCCGTTGTATCAGAAGTATTAAGCAGACATACAAAATACGAGTTCACTTATAATCTATATATTTAAAATAGTGTGTGTGTGTGTGTGTGTGGGGGGGGGTGTTTCAAAGTAATTTTGAGCTTTCTACTCAACCAAATTTGCATTATTTTTGCTTTAAAAGAAAGTTAGTGGGGTCAGAGATGTATTTTTATTTCTCCTTATTAACCGTAAAAGCACTCAAGTTTAATAGTATCTTAAAATTAATGTAATGTTCTCTTAGAGCTGCTATTTGTTCATTAACTCATTTTGTTGTACGAGTTGCTATCGATCTATTGTGTGTGTGTGTGTGTGTGAGAGAGAGAGAGGGGGGGGTGTAGTTACCAAGGAGATTAGAGCGAGTTTTTGAAGTTCGAAGAGGGTTTTAAATGCAAATGTTAGGGGAGTGTGCATAAATGCAACATTCAGCAATCAATGGACACATGTGTCCTTTTACAAAAAACAAAAACAAAAACAAAAAACATTCAGAGTATTACGTGATGCTTTACGTTTTTACGGTGGATACTAGTATTTCTTACAATAGTTCACTTCAAAATACATCTTGGGAAGTATAAACTATTTCAATTACATTTTTGAAATATGTTTAATTCGGGTTAACGGTGAATAGTGATCGCATTGTTCCAGGATATGTAAACCTCCTTTGTTTCATTAGTCTTGGAGAATAAGTAGTGAACGTCATGAAAATGGCATATTTGAGTTTTAGATTTTTCTTATAGTGCATTAATATTCGTTTGTTGTACCCTTTATACAGCATTTTATTTTGTGCAATGTTATCGCAAGGGTTCAGATCATTCATGATAAATATTGGAGCTCTGCACAAAAATTATAAACGCTTTTTCAATGATGATGATGATGATGATGATGTCTTTTACGAGTAATATCGAAGAAGCTTGTAATTACTCATGAATATTTTTCAGGTGAACTTCGAAATATGGTAGATTAAGAACAATTGAATTAGATTTAATGAGCATATTTCACAGACTTTTAGGAGTCATACAGGCATTATTTTTAAACTACAATTAACAATCAGTTTCAGATTTTTAGAAATTCTTAAATATTGTTTTCTTTATCATTTTAACATTTTGTTCCAACTCATAATTTCTTTAATGTAATAAATCCTCTTTCCGTAATAATAAATGGTACAAAATCTACTAGCAATGTAATCTTTTGAAATACATTTGTTTTCTCTGTTTATTTAAAATGGTATCACGACTCCCTTTAAAAATATTTCCAGCAGCAGAAATGAGTTTCAAAGAAAATTTAATTAATTTGATGATGAAAATGAAATTCGTTTCGGTAATTCATTCTGCATGTAATATATATGTGATACAGAACGTAACATCCCAATTACGCGAATACACAATTTCACAGGAGTCTGCAAGCAAAACGACGAGTTAAAAAAGGCTTCTAACAGCGTGGGAGAGAAAACAAATTCCTTCTTGAAACCGAGCAGGAAATACCTGTTTATATTTCTGTAACCTTCCCCACTCATTTATTCCCTTCGTATTTTTGTATCGTGATGACTCAGTGGAGGAGTCCGAACTCAGCCAACGTGTTCTAACCGCGAGCTGTCTCGACGCGTGAGTGGGCGAGGGGGGGGGGGCTACGTATATACCTACGTATACTCGTACAACATTCACCGGTAGGGCAAGGATTTTGGCACGCGCGGTGCGGTGACAACTGGAATTGCCACGTACGTGGATTTCACCCGGATATTCAAGGTTTTCTCTATCTCCAAGCGGTAGATTTAATCTGATAGTTTTTCTGGCCGTTTCACAATTTTTATTACGTAGCACAGTTCTGTAATAATTATATATTCTTTTTAATAGAAAACACTGAATTCCCTTTTTTCTTAAATGGGTTCAGATTATCTACTTCAAGTTCTTATTTGATGTCGCTTTAGAAAACTGTTTACTCCACTCTCGTGAGATAGAAAGTTTCCAGGTGAAGTGAATAATATTTCGAAAGGGCCACGTAAAAAATCGTGTTCACTAACATTAGTTATGTCAACCAGTGAACACTAACATTAGTCAACAAATACCATTGTAAATGTATTTATTTTACTTAAATTCCGCATTTGCTCAAATTTTGAGCGATCTCAGTTGCATCCGAACTAAGATATTCCTGCGGCGTAAAAAATAGCGAGTCAAACAGTTTTTCATGGCTGGCTTGCTCAAAACACCGATTAACTTTCTTTGAAAAAAAATCTTCCTGTTCAGCATACGTACTTTTTAGAATTTTAAACATATTTTATTAAACATTGAAGATGCACCACAAGGTATAATTATACTAATTTATTTATTTTTAATAAGATTTTTTAGTGGCTTCAAAAGTATTTATTAAACAATTAGGTGATAATATTAATTCATATTATAATAGTAAAATTTATTTTATTTTAGTGTGATCTGAATTTGTCTGGGAAAGCGTGATGTCGTACCAAACTTTAATCTCAGATTTTCCTCAACTAAAAATAGCGAGTGGCGATGAAGGGAGAACAGAACAGAACTGTTGGGATAATTTTGTCAAATGTGAGACTGCTGTAGGTACGTGAAATAGTTAGCTGATTTTGAATTTCGCACCGGTCAGGATCGCAACCAAAACAAAATTGTGTAATAATCTCAAGCCAGTATTTGCCCAATTTTTTCTCTACCTAACCTCCTCCCCCTCCATTCAATTGTATTAAAAATTCTCCCGGAACTTTCGGGAAACATTCGGCAGGTGAGGAATGACAACGAACTAACGACAACTCACAGGTGCAATGTTTATAGCACTGTAGTTTACACTACAAAGTGCTACTTACACTACAAAGTGCTATAAACTCTCGAAGCCTTGCAGTTTTCATGATCGTGATATCGTGGAGCGAAGACTAGTGGAGTAATGATACATTACATAACAAAAAAGTAAAACTCTTTTAAATCATTCAGGCATTTATTTTCTGAATGTCTTCTGCAGTAAAGATTAATGTTTGAAATATTTAATTCAGGCCGTCCTTCCGCAGCGGATGGATTTTTCCCAGTGATGTATTACCGTTCCGTGAACACAAACACTGAATTGGGTATAGGAATTCTCTTTTGATCTTGAATGCTGTATACTAGAGGGCGCCAGCGGCGACGAGGGAGCGGGGATGAGATTGAACAGATGGGCGCGAGAGCGCGCTGCCGGCGCAAGCCTGGTCTCAGACGCGGCGTCAGGGAAAGGGAAGGAACTGAGGTTCAGAGTTTTTGCAAGACGGGAAATCCATTGTCGTAGTACGTAAAGATTATCGTCAATAGGAATTAACGTATTTTCAGAAAAATGAATTTTTGCATGACGTACAATCTAAAACATACGTTAAAACTAGGAACTAATTGGAACTGAATACCTTTAGATAGATAGATAGATAGATAGATAGATAGATTTATTAAAGTTCGCTTTGAGCTAATGCTCGGTGGCAAACATTATTAACAGGATTTAAAAGCTTTTATTGAACATTTGTTTCTTTCTGAGTTCATTTTTGCTTTTATAAGCATTACAATATAGTAAAACGTATGATAGACCCCCTATATATCAAAGGAGCCTCAATATACACTTAACTTCCAAATCCTTAAAAATTACGTTAGTTTATACATATTTACATACATAATTACAAATACATATTTG